>ATSW01014640.1:0-10380 GCA_000444245.1 Botryllus schlosseri | reverse complement strand
AGTGTCCTCGGAGGACGCCCTTTTGTCCTCTTTTTTGAGATTTTGTCCTCATTTTTGAAAATTTAGGTCACATTTAGAGCAATATGCGAGTGATATGCCGTAATTAGCACAGAAGTGACGATCCGGCGGGTATTTCGGAGCGAAAAACGGCGATTTGAGCTCTGAGCGGAAAGATGACCTTTTTTTAGTCATCCACCTAGCAATGTGGAGAGAAAAATGGTATTTTGAGCTCTGAGCGGAAAGATGATCTTTTTTTTAGTCAACCGATCACAGGGAAAAATTCACCGATTTTTGAGAATTCTTCTCCGGTTTTCCAAGTCTCAAATTTCTGAAAAAGTGTCCTCTTTTTAGATTTCAAAAATATGGTAAGCCTAGTATGAATTCTTCGATTCTCCATAATGGATATACTACATCGGTTTTAGTCTCATCCCAGAATATATATTTTTTTAAATCTACTTAGGAATATGATATGCACTGTACAAACGTATAATATAGAAGGTGGTGGTCAAAGTAGTCATTATCGGCAGTCAAGTAGAAGTAACGCCTTCAATTTCTACTCAAATAGAGGTAGAAGCAATATGCAGTTAATAAAAAAGCGAGTATTCAAGGTCTAGTTATGTTTGAAAAATGAAAACCACCAAATAGAATTAAAAGTAGGCTTACTCTAAAATAATAACCACTTGAGTAAGTAGTAAAGTAGGAATAATATACTTGAAATACTACAAGTAGAAGTATTTCGTTACTGATCACCTCGGGATATAGGTTGTAGTAAACGCTGGCTATGTAACGCGGTCACTCATGTTTACGCAAAACTACCTATATACTTGGCACGAAGAAGCATACCTTACTTTAATTATTAACTGCCTGCTTTCCGAAACTAATATTTGTAGTTCTCAGGCATTGTTGATATTCACCTCTGACAACGCAAATGCTTGAGCGTACAATACGAGAAGCTCAACAACGATACGCTTCTACTTCTCAAAAGTACGTGGTTCATATGACAATAACACCTATAAAGTAGATGAAAACTTATTCTTGAAGTACTTTATACTTTCCAGAATAAAAATTTATGAAAACTTAACACGAAATACTTTCTACGTATCAAAATCAAAAGTAAAATAAGCAATTTGTCTTGTGAAAGAACTGCTCAAGTAGAATTGGAAGTAGTCAAAATAATCGCCGCTTGCGTAAGTAACGAAAGTAGGCAAACTTTATTTGAGTATTACAGAAAAGTACAAGTACTTGTTTGCTAACCACATCTATTACCGAGTCACTTCCATATTTCCAGAGTACATGGTTATTATGCCAATTTCACTCAACATTTTGATGGAGACTTACGAACTGGTTAATACTTTCCAGAATGCAAATTGTAACCAGTAAGTAGTCTTGCCGAAAAATTGCTCAAGTCGGCGCGGAAAGATGACCACTTGCGTAAGTACTTAAAGTATGAACACTTTATTAACCACATCCAGCAAAAACCACTTTTCAGAGTACAAAATAGGTTTTGCCTACTTGCATTATCAACTCAATTGGTTTCGATTTTATGCTACTTCCATTTCTACTAGAATCGCTTTTTCGCAAATGCACATACTTTTCACGCATTGGATTTCTGAAAGCAGAAATTCAAAATTAGCCACCACTGATATAGTGAAAAATATCGACTAAAAATTATTTTGAAAACCTCTTACTTGAGTAGTTCCCAGGCCTTACACTTTTATAGTTTTAACAGGTATTTTAAGAGGTAATTCTACTATTGCGGAGGCGATCTGAGTCAATCCTGCGGAACCAGGCTTGTTCGAGACGCGATAAATCAGGCTAGCGACGATTGCCACGCGCACGGGAATGAATAACCTAATTTCGAGACCATCTCCGGAGGAGAACGTCACAGACTCTTCTCCCTAATTGACAACACGCTTCTCGCAAATCTGCTGCGCGGAACACTGATATCACAATTATTGAATTACAACTCAATATTAGAGTTAGACCATTTCTAAATGACGGAGTTTTGGCGTTTCAAATAGTTGGGTTCAACCCCCTATGGCTACGTGCTGGCACACGCGCATTATCGAAATGGAAGACGTCACTAACGAGCTCGCATCGAATTACTTATCACAAATCACGTAGGCGTTTGAGCATTTTGTACGAGGTGGTCGACTAAAAAATAAAAAAAGGTCAACATTCTCTCAGCTCCCGTGTGGCATGGTAACGCGGGTAACCCGACGTATGGTAACCCTATCGTCCCTATGTAAAAGAGCTGCTCAAGTAGAATTGGAAGTAGTCAAAAACATTGCCGATTGAGTAAGTAGCAGAAGTAGGCAAAATTTATTTCAGTATTCTGGAGAAGTACTGGTTTGCTAACCCCGTCTATTAAGCAGTCACTTCCATATTTACAGAATACATGGTTATTATCACAATTTCACTCATAACGGAAACATGACCACTTGCATAAGTACTTGGAGGCAGAAAACTTTTACTTTTAAAACCTTCTTACTTGAGTACTTCACTAGCCTTACATTTTCTACTTTTAACAGATATTTTAAGAGCAAATTCTACTTGGATTTGTGTATAAATTCAAACCATTACTTCTGCTTGGACTTGATTAGCGACTTGATTAACCACTTCTACGTATACCCAAGACCTACTCGCAGTATTATAAACGCATGTTGAATAGAAATTGACAGCGAAAGTTATAAATTGAGACTAAAAAATCTTACTGCACTGCGAATTCTCTGGTTATTAAAAATATCAAATTCGATATCTTATAAGATTTTTGCATTATATGCTCTTAATAAAATAATACCACATCCACTCTACTGAAATTGAAGCAGATATGTCATGAAGAGACGCCTTGAACCCCCAAAACGAATTGGGCACCTGTACACTACCCAACCATAATTATTATTAATTTAAGCGCGCACAAGAAATCGTTCGGTTTCTTACTTTTGTCAGATATTTAGGTACTGATTACTGGATTACCTACTGTAAAATGAAGTACGTCTGAAAGTAGAAGCAAATCGAATAGTCGAATCGGTCAAAGTTCAAATCTACAGCAGGCATGAAACTAAATAAATAGCATAAGAAAAATATATCTGTCAGTGACCTTTTCTACTTCACACTCTGATAACTCCTGCAAACCAGCTTGCGTGACACACAGTTCTTCAATCAATTCTGCATCGAAGAGGTTGATCAAAAATTTCACTGCTGCGAGGGAATAAACCATTTTGAAGGATAGAGTGGATTCCTGCGAAAATAAAATGTTGCGAGTGAGGTCACAATCCACCAACAAGAATCCCTAAGATATATGTGTGACTGAAGAATGTTATTAGTAAAATTCAAAAGAAATATCAGTGACTTGCAAACAGACAAATCCAAGTCAGGACGAAAAATTACTCCAACACCCCAAGCTCCAAGAATTAGAATACGATGCCCGCTGAGCCCGCAGTAGCCTTCGAAAATTGTCGATTTGGCTCGTCGCCCAAGAAGAATAACCGTCGTACAGAGCACTCAAACACAAGCTCAATTAGAAAGCACTACATAATGTACAACGTAGATAACACAGACTAAGAAATTAACTCAATAAAAAAAATAAAGGATTCAAGCCAGTCAGATCAATTTCGGCTAGCGTATCTAATGATCACTCGAGGTTCGCTTTACAATAGTGACTACTACTGCCTACTGCGGGCTAGGTGAAATCGTCGCGTTATGAGAACACATCTTTTCAAACGAGTCGCCGGAAATTGCGCACATGAACCACATAAACGCTACATGCATTATATTGACCGAAAATATTTGGGAAATATATTAGTCCGTTCATATCCAATTTGCACCAAGCATGACAAAATTTTGGACTCTGCAACTGAATTTCTTCGTCTTGGTCTCTCTCTTCTTCCCTCTTTTATGGAGTACATAATACTTCTACTTGATAATTTGTTAATGTCGAAAAGTAAGTAAGTAAGTCTAAAAATATGTCAGAGTCCAAGTAGAAATGGAGTATGGGAATATTGGATTTACTTGTTTAAGTACTACAAGTACGAGAGTAGTTGAGTACTACGGAAAAGTAGAGGTACTTGGCCATTGATAAATTCTGGGTTTGATTTAACTGTTTAAAACAACGAATGGAAATAGCCTTCGATTTTTAATCGATGTGATCTGAAATTCCTAATGGAATTGAAAATTAAATTACAGTGACGACAAAATATCTTCAAATTCAGCAGGCAAAAGAATTATTTATGAAATTAGCACAAGCAAAAAGCTTACTATTCCCTACAAAATTACCGAGTCTTCGAAACGCTCATAATTAAGTCATAAGCTACAGCTAGGCTATACTAAACTGCAAGTCATCGCTTTACGTGCCTAGCGTTGTTTACAGTTTCGCGCATAGTAAAGTCAGTGAAATGAGCGAAAGTTCAATCCATTGTTAGTTGGAACCAGAGTTGGATCAATTACAATATTTTTATTCTATTACAATTACAATTACAATTACTGTTAAACATGTAATTATTACAATTATAATTACAATTACAATTACTTTAATCCGGTAATTGGTTCAGTAAAGAGGCGTTCTTTGACAACCGTAGCGAGGTTATTAGCAACAATCTCAAGCCATTCATGTTTCCTTCCTGATATATAGAATACCCTTTAATTAAAAAAACTCAAACGTATTCGAACTATTCCCAATCATGAGTACTGAAAACTACAAGCACGGAAAAATGTTTTAAGCGACTGTTAAGAACCAAAGGTTTGAGCGACTAACAGAGGAAAGGCTACAGGACAGTCAATGAAATGTAATCTAACGATTAGGCTACTCAGAGCTGATCAGGATAATGAAATGTAATTGGTAAGGCGTCAGCGATAAGGATGATACCGATAAGGTGCGTAAAATTGAAATAAATGCAAAAGAAAAGAACCTCCTGATAACTAAGAATTACATTTTCTCTTGCTCGGAAACTGTTAGATTGCATTTGATGGACATTAGAGTGCGAAAAGTTTCTGGCCCCGGTAAATTTGGCCAAGATTGGAGGCAAGATTGAGATAACATCTCTACAAATGCGTGATCAAGTTTGATGAAGCCTTTGGTTGGAAACTTGAATTTTTTTTCTATTGTTGCAACAAGCCTCAGTACTGGTCAGAGATTTAAAAAAAGCTTTGGCTGTGGTGTGGGAAATGGTTCAGCACAGGTTTCAGAAGAGTTTATTTGCTATTTAGCCATTTTTGAAATATTAAAATTTAGTTTAATCAACTGGTTCTCTAAATTTTTTAGACACGCCCCCCTTTATGACAGTGAATATTTTGTGCTCTCCTTATCGTCATAGCACAAATGAAACCAGAAAGTTGGCAATCCTTACATATAGTTTGATGGTATGGAAGGTTATGACTGTTGATGAGGGAATTCTCCAATACGAAATTCAGATTATACACCGAGCAATAACCATGAAACAGAGGTGAATCGGGCCAAGCGCGGAAAAGATTTCAGTTCACTTGAGCGTCGCGCCCCGTTCAGATGCTTTCACGCCGCCCAAGGGGGCACTCCCCCAGTTTGAGAACCACTGGTTTAGCCTATATTGTAATTCACAAAGTTTTCTGTTGCTACTGAATTATGGGAAACAGTTTAGCGTGACTGAATTATCGAGTTATAGTGCAGCACGCACAGAACACCGATGTAAATAGGCTAATTATTACATGTGCTGACTGTTTACTAACGCCTTAAGGTCCCTCGTCGTCATCCTGGTTCGTACCGGATTTTCACTGGTCCGACGAATAAATGATTGATTAAATTTACTTTATGTTGTGATTGTCAGGTTTCCATGAAAATGTAATTGAGATTGTAATTGTGCAAAATTTTGATCAAATTACAATTACAATTACACAAAATAGAAATGCTTCAATTACTATTACAATTACATTAAAAAATGTAATTCATTACATTCAGCTCAATTACAAATTACAATTGATCCAACTCTGGTATGGACTGGTTATCAAACTTGAATCATCTTGATATCCAACCTTGATCATGAAGTCTCCTTCAACCGAGTTACTTATCTTGATGACATCTTCTTCGTTCTTCAATTCAACGCATTCTTCTCCTACAGTCAGCTCGACAACCTCAATATTGTTCAGATGTGAAACTAGAGATCGTGCATTTTATCGAATATCCACCAAATATCGTGACTTCATATCGCAGATACAGTGACGAACGCAGCATCACAGATCATCATGTGTTATGCGTCATCGACACGGGTCACTGATTTTACCGGCGTTTCTGCCAGTGGCGGCATTTTTGAGACATTTGTGACTTGATATCTTTGCAAACAATCGTTTATATGAGGCAAGAAGTAATGGCGACATCAGGATAAAAAAACTTTACGAATTGAGAGAAAAACATTTAGTTCAATATAGTTGACCTTTAAAGCAAATCGCAAGCACCCAAAACCGTATTCCTGTATTTACACGAATTCACGAGTGAACTGTCTTTTGACACGAACGCGAAATTGGAAAGTTTGCTATTGTCAGCATGCAACTCATAATTACTTCATATGGACATCATGTTGACTCCTATATTACAAGGGCAATAAAACGTTGCATTCCAAAACGTTGTTATGTTCAGTAAAAACTTTTTCAATGCGCACTTTGTTGATAAGAACTGGTATGTATTTGTTGCGTACCGATAATGTCTACATGCACACTCCAGAATTGTGACGATGCTGGCAATGTTACTTGTTACTCGCGCAGTGCATTTTTTAACGGCACGCGGTGTTTGATTACTTAAATGTGATACAATTTTCCAAAATATTGCTGCATAACTTGATCACCACCAGCCTGACTGGTGACTGTTGGTGAGGTGATGACATTAGATCAGCGCTCTCATTGCTGCCAGTACACTGTGACTATAAATTCGATTACATAGCACGATATTAATGACACAGTGCAGATATCAAAATATCGTATCAGTTGGTAAATACTGTGCGGCTTCGGGATGAATGCAGAGTAGTAATGTTAAAAAAAACACCTTTTCTTCAGATTTTACTGGCTATACGATAAAATTGTTAGACTATCAGTAGAAGTGATGCAAACCACATTTGGCTCAATTCCAATGACTAGAAGCGAAGTTATTGCAGTAGTAAAATTTCCAATTCCATGATTTTATAAGAAATAATGATAGCTTTCAATACAACATCCATTGTAGTACAATATTTATTAAACTCAAATACTTTTCGGTTGCCTCTTTTTAAGAGTTAACGGCATATCAAAGGGATTTAAACGCATTTAGAAGCAAACCCAAATCTGTTCAAATCCCTTTAGTGCAGGATTGTATTGACTCGAGTCATCTTCTCAAAATACGGAAATGAATCGACTCTACTCGAGTCAATCTGCGTATTGACTCGACTTGGACTCGAATCATTGCGCATGACTCGAACCAAGTTATCTGACTCGAGAGTCAGACGGCCAAGACCGACATTTCATTGTAATATCGAAGTGTAAAGTAACCACACTATTGGGATTTCGTCTATGGCGTACTGCGTTACTTGAATATGCGACCAGAACCTGCTAAAAGTGAGGAAAATTAGTATATTATAAATGCGAACCATTCGATATCACCAAACATTGTTATAAAAAGTCGGTTTAACAAGACTTTAACTGGAAACTTAGCAGTCAACACAATGACCTGAACTCGGACTTGGGTCATAATACCATGACTCGGACTCGACCCTCCGTTCGCTGACTTGGACTCGGACTTGACTTGGTTGTGAATTGAAAATGACTCGACTTGACTTGAGTCAAAACTATAAAAGTAAGATTGACTTGTGACTCGGTTGCAACCCTGCTTTAGTGTGCCAATAACTCTTGAAAAGAGACACCCGAAAGTCTTGGAATTCAATAATATTCTACTACGATGGATGTTGTATTGAAAGCTATATTCAAGATCTGTACCACGAACCAACTATTTCAATAAATGATTAAAGAGTTAGCCACCGTAAAAACTATTTTAAATGAATCCAAATGTTTCTACTGCAATAACTTCGCTTCTACTGGTTTGAATTGAGCCAAATTTGGTGTACATCATCTCTTCCGACAGCCTAACAATTTTATGAGGTTGACAGAAAAATTTTGAATTTTTTTTTCATTTTTAATGATAAATCCCAAAACTTTCTACTGCAAGAAAATCGCTTCTACTGGTTGGAATTGACCCAAAGTTGGAAATCTGAAGAAAAAGGTTTTTGAACTGCCTTAATGCAGAGGATATGTAGTATAATTAATGCTTTCTATCACGACTATGGCGTCACCATTCACGAGCGATTATCACGTCACAAGTCTCCGCATTTGCACACATAAAACTATAGTTCGGCGCCTATATGCTTGTTAGTACACAACTCAATTATAGAATCGATCTCACTTCCCAATCCAATTTTCCAGTTAGCGATTTAATCTGACGATGTCCAAGAAGTGAGCGTAGTGCAGTTGCTGAGATCTCGTTGTCTCGCAAATCAACTACCTTTACCTGAAATAATGAAAATATTTCACGAAACGTTTAGGAGAACAAATCGTAAAAGACAGTATGGAAGCCAGAATCTATTTACGTTACGGCCGAAGGGTATCCAATACAACGTACATGACAAAGCCAATGCTGATTGTCCGTGCTATCAGCAAATTCGTAATCAATGAAATTTAATTTGATGCATATTTCCCGAAGCAATATAATGCGAATTCATTGCCTCTATTAGATATAATTACAAAATCGACACGGATTTGGATTCCAAGAATATTATGTTTTTCCATATTTACGTATTTATGCTAATGTTACCATATTATTGTGGCACTCTTTAGTGCCTACTAGCGGGCTTCACAATGAAATATGAATACGATGTCTGCCAATATGATGGCTAACTATCAAAGCCTTGGTCAGACATACTCAGGGCATATTTTGAAAGCTGAGTATGTTCAACATCTTTGCGATCCCCATAATAAAGGGAAACGGCCCCAGGTTTAGAGCCACGGTCTCTTACTATACCATTCAAACGTCTTCTTCCGGTCACCACGGTCTGTTTTTTTGCTCTCAATTTCTGTCCATTACCAAGGCTTGCTGCAACAATTGCAAAAGGAAAATTCAAGTTTTCAACCAAGGCTTCATCAAACTTGATCACAGATTTGTAGAGATGTTATCCCAATCTTACCTCTAGTCTTAGCTTAATTTACTGCGACCGGAAACGTTCCGCACCATTTTGTTCATCAAATACAGTCGAACTGTTTTTGGGCAAGTGAAAATGTAAACGCGAACCGAAACTTTGTAATTCGTAGTTATCAGGAGCTTCATTACCTTTGCATTTATTTACATTTTACACACCTTATCGGTATCATCCTTATCGCCTTATCAATTGCATTTGATTCGCCATACTCTGCTCTGAGTATTCGCTTGACTGCATTTCATTGACTGTCTTGTATCCTATTCGCTATTAGTCGTTGCCAGTCACTCAAACTTTTGGTTGTTAATAGTCGCTTAAAATTTTTTTCTGAGTTTTGTAGTTTTCAGTGCTCATGATTAGGAATAGTTCAAATACGTTCAAGTTTTTTTTCTAATTTAAGGTTATTCTACAGTACGAATCATGAATGAAACATGAATAGCTTGAGATTGTTGCTAATTACGTTGCTACAGTTGTCAAAGAGCACCTCTCTAGCGAATCAACCAGACTTTTACTAGTAATTGTAATTATAATTATAATTGTACTTAGATGTTTAACAGTAACTGCTGCAGTCAGGGTTCTAAAGACTCGAGTCACGACATTCTCATGACTCGACTTGACTCGAGTCATTTTCGCAAAATTCGGAAATGACTCGACTAAACTCGAGTCAATCTGTGTATTGACTCGACTTGGAATCGACTCATTACGCATGACTCGAACCAAGTCATATGACTCGAGACTCAGGCGGCCAAGATCGACATTTCATTGAAATTTCAAAGAATAGTAAAGTGACCACACTATTGAGATTTCTTCTATTGGTACTGGTACATAATAATGCGACCTGAAACTGCTACAAGTGAGGAAAATTAATATATTATTAATGCGAACCATTCGATATCAACAAACTGGGTTATAATTAGTGGGTTACCAAGACTGTTACTGGAAGCTGAGCCGTCAACACGCTGACTTGGACTCGAGTCATGATACCATGCCTCGGAATCCACCTGCTGATCGCTGACTTGGACTCGGTGGTGAATTGAAAATGACTCGACTTGACTCGAGTCAAAACTATGAAGATGAGATTAACTTTTTACTCGGAGCCTTCGTGACTAGGCTACAACCCTGATTGTAGTTGTAATTTGATATTTTTAGTATAGAGTTATTGTAATTATAATGTAATTAAAACATGCAATGAAGCAATAGT
>ATSW01014639.1:0-19144 GCA_000444245.1 Botryllus schlosseri | reverse complement strand
GTCTCAGGTGGAGGTACTGGATATCGGTGTTATCGGTATCGGCTCAGAAATCCAATATCGGTCGGGCTCTAATTGTAACAGATGATTAATTGCCGTCTGTTCTGAATTAACGAAAGTATTTAACCCAACTGAACCGATCTAAGGTTTGTTTAGCTATGGGTCAGTCGGTCAACTAACATAATCGCGAAACGCTACTTGAGCCAAGAGACTGCAACATAATCGTGTTGCGATCTAGTTTTTGCACATACCTTGGTTATAGTTCCTGAAAAATTGATTCCAACAACACTGAATGGCTGTATAGTATAGGTCACTGGATTTGTGAGGTAGGCTAATTATTCATCAACTAAAACTGTTCTGACTACAACTCATACCTGATGATGCATAACTAGACAGCTCGTTTAAACACATTTTAATAAATCAAAAGCGAATTTTACATTCAACAGGACAACAGGCGAGTTCAAATGAAATAGATAACTTCGTGATAGGCAGTAAGACGATGGCATCATTTGGTCACACAAATTACACAGACAACTGCTTGCATCGGATTGATAACTGTGGTATTGCAATTTCAAGACTGGCACCTAATCTATCATTTGTACTAGAAAAGTCCCTTTATCTCCATCGTCTTAGGGTCGAGCTCGATATCATAGAAACAGGGTCTGGTTGGCAGACCAGGCATAGTCGACATCGTGCCGATAAGCGGGTATAAAAACCCGGCTCCCACGCTGGCTCTGACATCCCGAACCGGCAACGTGAATCCGGTAGGAGCACCCTTCAACTCTGGCTTGTGAGACAAGGACAAATGAGTTTTGGCCATGCAAATTGGCAGATTACCGAACCCTTGCTTGGTATACTGATCCACTTTTTGCTGAGCTTCTTCCGAAAGCTCGATACCGTCGGCACCATAAATCTCTTTCGCAATGATATTGATTTTTTCGACAATACTTTTGTCAACATCGTACAGAAATTTAAAGTTGGTAGGTTGCTCCGCGGCAGACACAACAGACTTCGCTAGGTTGACCGCACCTTTCCCGCCTTCTGCCCAGTGAGTGCAGGTAACTGCATCGTACGCTCCAGCTTCTTTCGCCAAACTCAAGCACAAGTCGATCTCGGCTTGCGTATCGGACGTAAACTGATTCAAAGCAAAGACCACGGATATGCCGAACAGTTTGGCGTTCTCAATCTGCTTCTTAACGTTGGAGAATCCTTTTTCGATCAAATCACAGTGTTCCTCGGAGTATTCTTTCGGCAGAGGCATCCCGGCAGTAACGGCCGGTCCGCCGCCATGCATTTTGATAGCCCTGATGGTCCCGACAAGCACAACGACATGCGGTGTCAATCCCGATTGCCTGCATTTGATATCAAAGAATTTCTCCATACCGATATCGGCGCCAAAGCCGGCCTCCGTCACTACGATGCCATCAGGCCCGACTAGTTTCAGAGCTATCTTATCAGCTAAGATTGAAGAATTCCCGTGTGCGATATTAGCAAACGGACCCGCATGCACAAAAACAGGAGTACCTTGCAGAGTTTGCATCAGGTTAGGCTGAATCGCGTCTTTCATCAGCACTGCCAACGCACCGGCCACTCCGAGATCATCAGCACTGACAGGGTTTCCTTTAGTGTCGCTACCGATAACCATTTTTCCAAGCCTTTCACACATATCTTCGACACTCGTTGTAAGCGCTAACACTGCCATTATTTCGCTCGCGACGGTGATGTCAAATTGCGTCTCGCGAGAGTATCCTTTTTCTGTCGGAGACAGTCCAATTTCGATCTTTCTCAAATATCGGTCGTTGGTATCAATGACACGTTGCCACGTGATGGTCGCAGGGTCGATATCCAAACGAACAAATCTCCTCATCTCGCATTCCGACATATCCTCAGGCTTTTCTACCGTAATCCCAAGACGTTCAAGCCTTCTCTTTTGAGCGTTAGCTAGCACACGCACGCCTGCCTTGTTCTTAGGAACAAGCCGGTTGAATAAGGCTTTGTCGGACTGGCATTTTTCGTGAAACATACGCGCGTCGATGGCGGCCGCTAACAAATTATTGGCTGCCGTGATCGCGTGGATATCGCCTGTCAAGTGCAGGTTGAATTCGTCCATCGGGATAACTTGTGAATACCCGCCACCTGCAGCACCTCCTTTAATTCCAAACGTAGGTCCTTGAGACGGCTGTCTGACGCAAGCAAATATATTCTTATTCAACTCAGCACCGAGAGCTTGCGCTAACCCGATCGTGGTGGTGCTTTTGCCTTCTCCGAGCGGCGTTGGTGTAATCCCGGTAACAACCACGTATTTACCATCCCCGACACCTTGCAGCCGGTCCAAAGTAGACAGAGATACTTTCGCTTTCACTTTTCCGTAAGGACTCAGCTCGCTGGGTAGTAACCCAATTTCAGCGGCCAAATCGGTAATATTTTTCGGTGTTTGAGCCGACGCGATAGCGATATCAGAAGGGACTGGCATACTTAGCGTCAACGGTAAGTAAGTTATAGGCCATTCGCGGTTAGCGCATTTTTCCAACTCTCCTATCGCGCTTTCAACTGTGTTTTGCATTAGCATTGCGACAGTCATGGGGCCAACCCCGCCAGGGACAGGCGTAACCCAACCTGCAACTTCACACACTTCCTTATACGCGACATCGCCGACAAGCCTCTGCCCACTTTTTTTAGTAGAATCCGGGATTGCGTTAATACCGCAATCTATAACAACAGCGCCCTTTTTCACCCACGATTTTTTCACCATCTCTGGTTGACGGATGGCTACAACGAGGATATCGGCGGCTCTCGTGATTTCTTCAGTATTCACGGTCCTCGAATGACAAACGGTTACAGTGGCGTTGGCACATCTCAACAATTCAGACATCGGCGCACCGACAATCTTACTCCTCCCTAAAACTACTGCGTTCTTCCCAGAAACATTCATCCCCGTGTGTTTGATCAGCTCCATACAGCCTCTTGGCGTGCAGGGTATGTTTTTCAGCTTATCCATTTCGCCACGGCTCAACAGACCCGCGTTATGCGTCGTGAGTCCATCTACGTCTTTGTGCGGTAATATCGCATTGGTGGCCGTATCCGCATCGATAGGTTCATCGGATTCAAGCGGCAGTTGCACTATAATTCCGTTAACGTCAGGATCAACGTTAAGATCGTTGACTTTGGCTAGAAGCTGTTGCAAATTAGTAGATCCTGGGAGTTGGATATGCTGGGCTTTGATGCCAATCTCCTCCGCGGCTTTCAGCTTCATTCTAATATATACATTGGAATCTTCGCGATGGCCTACTTGAACTATCGCAAGCCCAGGTCTAAATCCAGGATGGGGACCTTGGAGAACTTTGCATCGTTCAGCGAGAGATTTTCTAATCGAGGCCGCAACCACTTTTCCATCTAAACGGGCAGCCATTTCGTTGCTACGAATCAGGAAAAATATAGACTAATAACACTGAAAACAGAACTGTGATATCAAAATGCGTCCCACCAATGCACAGTTGTGGCAAGATACAAATCGATTACTACCACATTCAATCATATATTGCAGAGCACACTCCTCCAGCTTTGCAAACTGTTATAACCTCAACACGAACTAATATAAAATAAGAACGCCACAGTCAGCACTTCAAGTTGAAAACACTATGCCCGATAAGCAGTTCATGGATTGAGCACACTCAACACAGACCTGCTCCAGTTGACAATTAACTAGAGAGCAAACATTGTCAGACTGTGCAAAAAGCGCAACGTTACAGACTAACAGCAACGAGTTACGCGACTAAAAATGTCATCAAAGCACAATTTCGAGTAGGACACGACTAAAGGAAACGAATAAAGTGTGATGCATTTATCCGGCAAATTACTTGTAAATCCATCGACAGAACAATTTCAAATCGAACGGCATAGTAGAATTACAGATGCGATTGCAGTAATAGCAATAGCAAATGGATCAATGTGAATACAATACCGAGATAGTTACTTGTAGTAATAAATCATGGTTGCACGAGGTGGCCAAAGCAGTCATTGTTGGTAGTAAAATCATAGAAGTAGCTATTTCGATGGAAGAAAAAAAGCAAGTATTTGAGGCCTAGTTTAAAAAATTGAAAATTGCAACGTAGAAGCAGTCTAAAATAATTACCACTTCACTAAGCAGTGCAAGTAGGCATAACCTACACTTCGTAGAATTACTTCGTTACTGACCAAATCTGATTGCACATGCGCATGCCAGTTATCTCTTCATCTGAATACACAGAATGGACAACATAATGTATCACACCTACAAGATACGCACCAGTGACATGCATAGCCTGATCATGAACAACTCCAGTAGGTCTGGTAGATTCTACATGGACGACTTGACCTAGCACCAGACATAACCACCGACAAATGACGAGCGAAATTGCAGTTCGTGAGCCAGTTCTATGCCTTGGACGACTAACATTCTCCTGAAATCGATCTACACTTATCCCATATCTGAAATCAAGGATCGTTGCGGAATATCAATTTATTATTCAGCTACCGCACTTTCTCTTTTTTACTCTTCTTCTCCTTTTTCACTTTCTTCAATTTCTTAGGCTTAGTTACATCAGTAACGTCGAGCGTACTGTCGCCATTCATGTCGCGTCTCCTCTTCTTGCTATCCGGTGAGCCCAACACAGAGTCGCAGTCTAAAATCGAAGTATCTTGGTGTCCGAGCTTCCTTTTATGCTTACGAGACTTTTTATGCTTTTTTTGCGGACTGGGGATTGACTCCGTACAGCCGAACGGGCAAAACCTCTCTTTCAGATTTTCGGATATTTTGGGAAACTCCGGTCTGGGAATAAACTTGAGCCTGTCGCAATCGACGTGTTTCGTAGATTTTTTAACCACATACCAATTAGATATTTTACCGCAAACATATCCCGATTCCTTCCCAGGGTAGAGAAAAGCTTTCTTTTTAGCGGAAGCATTCCTTTCGATAGTGTAACGAACAGAATCGCTTTGCATCTCACATTCTTGATCGATGTCCATCGGTATTTCTGACAACAGATCTACCGGGAAACCTTTTGGTACAGACAAAAAGCACACATCACTTTTTTTGAAGTTGGTATCTTTCAGCACTTGTAGGGTTGTGTTCAAATAACTGTTGTCAGCTTCAAAATTTTTAAGGCTCTTCGTATCATCAGAAGGTTTGCTCGATAGTCCAGTTAGAGTGGTTCCAGCAGTGCTGATGCTACTTAGGCCGGGCGGCATTGTTATTATTTACAAAGCGGACTTCCCAATCAGATGGAAAATACTTTTCAGTTTGTTGTGTCTACGCCAATTTATGCAATCTCTATGTAAACCCGTGGAGCCGTATTTACAATCTGAAAGAGAGTTCATAATGTATTATATTAATGTTCAACAGATTGTGCAATTTCAAAAAGCCCGTTGAAAGCACTAAAAATACTGATAGGAAGCAGGGTTTTAACGAAGTCAATTCAATTTGACTTTTATAGTTTTGACTCAAGTAATACAGCACAATATACTAATTTTCAATTCACCACCGACTCAAGTTCGAGTCCAAGTCATACTGTTTACCGTTCATTATCGAGTACATCTAAGTAATATCTAAGACCTTGGAATAATAATATACCCATTCTTCTCACTCTAAACTAGTTTATTCAAACAGATATAAAAAAGACTTTGAACAATAAGTCATATAGAATGTGTTGAGTCATTAGACTCGGTCTATAGGCTTACCTAGTCATGTGCAATGACTAGAGTCGAGTCATAACAACCCTAATAGAGCGATAGTAAGACAATTTCATCGAGAGCATTTTTTTATACACATTACAGCAGTTAGGTCCAGGAAAATATATTCCTACATTACGGTAAAGTACATTAGGATTCCTGGAATGTTGGAGAAAAACTGGTCAACCCCGTCTAGACCAGCTGTTCTCAAACTAGGCGTCGAGAGAACATTTCAGTTGTTGCATTATTCACAGTTCTTCCACAGAGTGAGGACACATATACAGAGCTAATGTATACATGCAAGTTCAAAGACCAAGTCCCTCTCTCGCGAATAAGGTGTTAGACTGTTGGGTTATCTTTTCGCTTAGTATGGCCTAATAGCCTAAAACGACACGATGATTTCGATAAAATGCCAATGCATGTAGAAAATACCACATTCAATAGTAAATGATATGAAACAGTCGACTTATCGCGAAAGTAGCCTACTTTTACAAATTTTGGAATGTTCAATCGAACTTAGTAGGTTACGGTAACCTGCCAGATTTTTTTGAAAAGCATTCAACTCATTTAGGGATAAGCTTTGATTTGTATTATAACCCGACGGATGAATGTGTTGTTGTGTCATGTCTAACATCATAAATAATACTGCATTTTAGTGGAATTGACGTGGCGCGATGCGACTGCAAAATCAAAAATAGCGCCGGATTTCCACAATTGCACAATTGCACAATAACTAATTTCCGTGTTTTGAGTTTTGTGATTCAAATTTGACGATTGGTATACTAATTTTGGATATTTTTAGGGCGTCGCGAGTGCCGATAAGACGATAACAACGATAAGGAAAATTTCATAACATAAAATACGAATACTGTACCGGCATGCAGGGATATCTAGATATGCCGGACAGTGACCGCATATAGCGTCGATGCGAACGGAATTCCAAATACTGAAATAGATGGGTGTATAATTTTCATGCAGCACATCCTTATCATTCTTCAATTCATTACATTCACCTGATATATTCGTACCGCCAGTGTGCTTATCGTACTATACGTTCTCTACATTAGCAAACCACAATTATGTTAATTATCCACCGCGACATGCGTTCACCCGCCGTACCACCGCCGACTCAATCGTTGCTTTTCTTCGCAGCTCGCGCTGAGGAAACGTCCAAAGCTCGGCAAAGCTAAAGCTACGTTTGCAGATTGCTGAAGCAGCGGCATGGTTTTGTCACAACAAATACCGAAACCGGGATACACCGCGCTCGCCATCTATCGGATCGTATACTGAAATCTATGCTCGTGCCCTGTTTCCAACTTGTTCCGAGTGCCATTTTTGCAAGCAATGATAACAGATCGCTTGCAGAAATGATACATATATCCTTGGCTTGCACCAATTCCATTTTGAATCTGATTTAGGCAATTATCGAGATAACGACACTGCACTCGCAACAATTGATATGGCAGCTCCAGATTAGATTTTTCACAGAGTTTCTTCGTATCTATTTGACTACATCATAAATTTGCACGTCTGTATGGGTTTAGATTCTTCATGTTGTCACCTTTATAAAAGTTATGATAGTATGGCGTTTTGTACTGGTAGTTTATCGGACGGAAGAATGAATCTTTCATCCTTTGCATATGTATTTTGAACGGTTCGGTCATAACAATTTAAAACGAATCGTTGTTAATCTGTACAACTCAATAATACCTATTTGTAGAACATGTTGTCAGATTGCGAGCTATGCATTCGTAAACAGGCCTTCATACACCTTGCAGTGCACGCACAAAGGACCAAGTAGTGGTGTATCTAGCTTGTCGAAGGCCATGGTCGTACAAGTCGTACGTGGATATTCCTCACGAACTGAAATGGATCAAACTGTGTCAACAATCAGCTGAATAAAAACCTTTCTCGATGTCTAACGATGCACAGAAGCGATTGAGTCGCTGTAAATTATCAAAAATTGATTTCAATAACGGGGCCCTCGAAATGCTTGCGACCATCTCCAGTGGCAGATGAGGCCGCGGAATTTTCCCACACTCTTCGACTCTTTCCGGTTTGGAAAATTAGCGAGATCTGCGAAGTTGAGATTTCTGAAATGTTACGATTTTGATGTTGTTTTGCCTGTTTCCGAAGTGTCTTTTCGACAATAAATAAATTTCATTATCTCTTTGTAGGACTCATCCGTGTGTCTTAGTGATATAACAAAGATTAAGTAGTAGTTTGGATCGGCCGATGTTTGTGTGCCATTGATGACAAGGCCTGAATCGTTGTCAAAATGGAACAACGCACTGAATATCACGACGGCGAGTCGCCGATCTCATCTCACATTGCAAATCATCTTCCCATAAGCCACGAAGACGCGGTTTTGGAAGGAAGAAGCGAGTTGGAGCCCGCCGGAGCGTCGGGAGGTAGGAGATTGACATTTGTCGAGATGCCAGCTGCTGCCAATAAATTAACGAGAGACGCAATGAGGAATTACTTGAGCGAGAGAAAGAAAGATCAGACCCTAGTGATTTTACACGCTAAGGTGGCCCAAAAATCATATGGAACAGAGAAACGCTTTTTCTGCCCTCCACCGTGCATTTATTTGTACGGTGAATGGCACAATAATAAACCGATCGAGGGTAGCAGTGAAGACGCAGATGGGCAAATTGATATTGCGACATCAGAAAATCAAGTTCACGCTTTTATCGGAATAGGAAGTAATGAACAAGAGATGCAGCAACTGCGCATCGAAGGCCGTGATTTCTGTAATGCCAAAACCCTCTACATATCCGACACCGATAAAAGAAAACACTTCATGCTATCGGTGAAGATGTTTTTAAGCAATGGATCTGAAATCGGCGTGTTTAATAGCCGCCGTATCAAAGTCATAAGCAAGCCTTCGAAAAAGAAGCAGTCTCTGAAAAACGCAGATCTCTGTATCGCGTCTGGCACGAAGGTAGCGCTGTTTAACCGATTGCGTTCGCAAACCGTCAGCACCAGGTACCTACATGTGTCACACGGAAATTTTCACGCCAGCTCGGTTCAATGGGGGTCATTCGCGATTCATTTGCTCGATGATTCCGAATCGGAATCTGAAGAATTCACCGTCCTTGACGGTTACATTCACTATGGGCACACGGTGAAGCTAGTATGCTCTTCAACCGGAATGGCGTTACCACGGCTGATAATACGCAAAGTCGATAAGCAGACCGCGATACTGAATGCAAGCGACCCCGTATCGCAACTTCACAAATGTGCTTTTTACCTCAAAGACACGGAACGCATGTACCTGTGCCTCTCTCAGGAACGGATCATTCAATTCCAAGCCACTCCTTGCCCCAAAGAGCCCAATAAAGAAATGATAAACGACGGGGCTTCGTGGACTATAATCAGCACCGACGAAGCAGAGTATACGTTTTCAGAAGGAATGGGACCTACTCCTAATCCCGTCACGCCAGTACCAGTCGTGCATAGCCTCCAGCTGAACGGTGGCGGGGAGGTTGCTATGTTGGAAGTCGTGGGTGAAAATTTCTCTCCTGCGTTAGCAGTGTGGTTTGGCGATGTTGAAGCGGAAACAATGTATCGCTGTGCTGAGGGGCTTATTTGCGTTGTACCGGATATATCACGCTTCCAAGAAGGTTGGACTTACGTCAAGCAATCTGTGAAAGTACCGATTAATCTCGTGCGGTCTGACGGTATTATTTACCCCACAAATCTCACATTTACATACACGCCTGAACCCGGACCCCGACAACAATGTTCTGGCATAAGGACTATATTGCATAATAACGATCTTAATTCTAAAGAAAGGATCAACTGATTTCTTCATTTTGTGAGATGAAGGTGGTGCTCCACAATTGTTGCACATATGTAGGCGTGGAACTCCATCGAAAATGTGCATTGTCTTCACGAATATGGTTGCATAAAACACTCGTCAATTAGTGTCTGCGAACTTAGTTGCAGATGCTACTTTTTCACCGTTCCTGACCTGAATTTTTGCTATGCCATATATTAGTTGTAAGCATGCCAATTTAGATTGGGGATGCCTAGCTCGCTTCATTTTTTTGGTGTCCGTGTCTGAAGTGAAACTGCGATAATTGGAGAATAATTTTGCCTATCTTTTGAAAGTTGGTGCTCCATAATCACTACTGTGTGTTGGTACTGGTCAATTTCGGCACAAATTTGACGGAAACGAAGGGTTTTTATCTGTAAGTCACAATGTGCGAGTGTATGTGGTGAATGAGGCATAACGTATCTAAAATTGAAGAAAAACCATGGAATTTATTATTTCTATGGAAGCATCTCTTACTGAGCACTGGAGCCCACTTGAATAGGCTACCGGTACTACTAATTATGCTATTTTAGAGGAAGTATGCTATTTCGTCACTGAGTTCCTTGCCAATGTATGATCGCTGATCAGCGATCGTCATTTTGTCAGTGTCGAATAGTTTTCGGGACATAATTTTCAGCGTGGCTACTGGAGATTTTTGTGGTATTTAGATTAGTATGAAGTACTGCTATTTTGTATTACGTTTTGTTTCGAGATACTTTGACTCCTCAATTCATCCTACCTTACTTTTGGTCATAGTACAGTAACTTTTGTGTATTAATACTTGTACAGAATTATTTTAATGATATTTAAATTTCATTCCGATGCCAATATATCTGTGTCGTAAAATAATTACTAAGACATCTTCGTCACCTAAATCGACAATATTATCAAGTATATTGGCATTGGTCTGAAATGTTACTATCGTCTGGCAGACAGAACTTGTGTCATTGGCATGACATGCACTCAGTGCATGATTCTACAATATGGATTCTCTCTGTACCGATCATATTAAGATTTGGTTATAATTTTAGGTTTCATGTGCTGTTAAAGTCAATCTGGATCAGTCTGTGATTCTAATGCAAAGTAAAGAATATATTTTTTTATTGGTCTTAAATTGCACCTGGGCAGTTGACTGTGTCATCGTTGCCTTGGCATAATAGATCAGCAAGGATTTTGATATAGTAATTTGATCCATTTTCCATAAGACGATATATTTATATCAAACACGTTGTACTTACGCTATTGTTCTACGTTTTAACTTTGTTTAGAACGTCACAGCTGTTTAGTGTTTGTGTATTTTCAAAAGACGGTAAACTTGACAACTTTTGTTATGTAAATCATCCGTAGAGGTAGCAATGTTTTACGCTGAAGTAATTTTGTGGCAATTTTGCTGTAAAAATGATTTGAAAACGATTCATTATTTCATCAGTCTAAAAGCACTACTAGTTCATTCACGTATGAAGAATGAATGGTCAAGTTCAAATTTCATGTGTCACCATACTACATGAAACATGCAACACATTCGTTAATATTATACATGTTTTCAAGAAGAATAATAGACTTTGGAATGTCATCGGTGATGTCACAATTAGAAATTGGTGAAATAATTCCTTGTCTAAAAGAATGATCAGTCTTTTTCTTTTGAAAATTAACATTACCAATCACTACAATAGCGTAGTGTTGGAAGGCATTATTTCCGAGAACACAAAGGGCGGCATACAGAGTATAACATAGTGATACTTCCGTCGCTTGATTGAGGTGTTGATAGCAAGCTTACCTAGCCTTGTATTGAATCCGATTTGAATTGATTGACACAGATACTGTTACTATAAGCTTCATTCCTTTCCTGGATTGCCAAAGCTTTCTCAGTGTAACACAAATTTGGCTTTGACTGTTTCACTACAAGTAATCAAGATCGAACAAATACATTGTGTGGATATGTGGCTACATTTTTCCTATCACTATGAAATATATATTTTGGTGTTAAAGCAAGTTGTTTTAGAGTGTAACTGTTTAAGGAAAATTCGCTCATTAGAAATGATGTAGGTATTCCTGATGTCTGATTTATTATCATGGATGATATTGTGTGGCTCTGCGGAATTTCGATGCTTCACTTTATGTCAGACTAATCGAGATTGTACAAAATTGAACCACAGCGCGTATGTGATATCATTGTAACTATTTCATGGTAATGCCTTCAGTGATGAGAAGAGAGTACCAGTACATGTTAACTTTTGGTTACTGTTAGGTTGAAGGCAATGATAATTTTATTTTGTTGTCATCAGTTCTAGCTAGACTTGCTCTATTTTGAGAATTTCCACGTTTGTGACTATCAATGTATTCACAAAATATAAGATACATGGGTATTAATTCACAGCACATCAATCGAAAGCAATTGTTTCCATTTTATAGTGGTTGTTTCATCACCATAATTCTTCCAACCTAGTGTGCCTTCTCCTCGGCGGTCTGAGCGTAATTAGCTCGTTCTGCCAAATCACAAATCTTCCAAATAGTGGGTGCCGGTCTAAACAATTGTGATCAATTGCTTTCAATAGTGTTATAATAGAGATTGGATTACCACAATTCCGCGTGTATAAGACGTACTGCAATCGTCAGCTAAGTCATATTTGTCATATATGTTGGAAAAGTAGCTTATGTTTCCTAACTTTTTCAATGTTATTCTATTCGTGGCAACGTATTCTGTCTCGTCCATACGAAATTTCCATAGTCAAGGCTCAATACTGTGGCTAAATTGAACTACGCCCTACAGAAGTAATTAAGTCATGAAATATAGTACACCCACCCTTCAAGCATGTCCTGTTGCTGGTATCCTGTACGACCACCACTGGTCGACCATCCAGCTCTTCAATATTTTCTTCTATTTATTTACATTTTGACTGCATTTACGCGAAGCTTGAATGATGGTAATTATCGGTCGCTTGTTTATTGAGGTTTAATAATTATTATTTGTTTGTGTCACGTGCGCTCTGCACCCGTTAGCAGTCAAGCACTGGATATCGATGATAATCTGCTCTTGTCAATTTTTCCGTTTAATTGTTATGTAATGTCTTCTGTCCATTTCTTGGTGAAAGTCTATAAAATCTATGCTTGACTTTTCTATTATTTGTTTCCTCAAGGTTTTTACGGTAGACTAATAGCTGCTGATCATGGAGCGGTTCGGGATTATGATATGCGTCACGATCTATGTCTTTTCACCTACGGAAGCTAGACGCAGTGGAATATTTGACTCGAACTCAAACTCCAATAATTTCCGTGATCTGTTGGATGATATTCAAAAGCACAGAGCGGCTGAAGACGACGTTTTGTCATGTGACGTGGAATTTGAGAGAGAAAACGGAGTGATACTGCGCACTAAAGAATCTATAAGCAACGGCGCTGAATTCATTACTGCCGATCACGACGTTACGAATGCTGGGGACTGCCGTGATGCGTGTTGCAACGCTTATAAAGATGACATCCGTTGTGATCTTGCCGTATATGGGGAAGTAGCAGTGTCTGATGATGATGATAAAACAAGGCCTACGTGTTTTCTTTTCTCTTGTATTCAAGAGAATGGTGACGACTCGTGCACCACGTCACAAAGCTCAGGGTTTACAGTCTTTCGTATGAAAGATGGAGACAAAACGGAACATCAACTCGATAGCATCTCGAATTCGCCTGCTATATCTTCGAAAGTGTCCGATGCAAAAGAGTTTGGTTTGACTTCAGATCCTGGCCACGAAGGTAGATGTGGCGCCGAATTTTCGGTGAGCAACGGATTTATTATCAAAGCAGAAGAATCAATCGGAAACGGGGCGAAATTTTTGAAACTCGGAGCCTACACGCCTTCGAGATGGTCGTGCTACAAGCAGTGCTGCAACGCTGATTTTGACGGTGGCCGCGTCTGCGATTTTGTAGTTTACAAGGAGATTCCGGATGCGACCGTCGGTAAAAGTGAGAATCGGTGTTACTTGTTCTCTTGCACCGACGAGAATGGAGATTTTCGATGCGTGACGACCCGTAATAGCAATTATTCAGTTTCCAAACGACATACCCCGCCCAGAGTAATTAAACCATCTGTACCGAGTCAAACAAGTTCAGCAAAGACAACTCCCTTGTCGACAAGTATTCCTGACATCACAACCGCCTCTACGATTACAGTAAAGGATACTGCGATTCCGACTGTAAGTCCTACCCCAGCAAATCGTAAGCCAGATTTGGTGCGCATGTGCGGGCGATTAATGTGGCAATGCGATAACGGTGACTGTGTAAAAGTGACGGAGGTGTGTAATGACGTGTCGAATTGTGCGGACAACAGCGATGAAATGGGCTGCGATGAGATTAACAATGACAACACAAAGCACGAGGTACCGACGTCAGCTAAAAGTACCACAACAATGTCATTGTTGACATCTACCACTCGCAAAACTGCAAGTTCAACTGCCAAGGCGAACACAAGCTCGATACACTTAGAACTAACCCAGAACCTGCCTCATCTTGACCTTGAAATGGTGGGTAAGACAGAGCCCCAGAAAGGGGCGGTTCTACCGCTCGCGTTAGGGCTTTCGGTGACGGCCTGCGTCCTTTTAATGGTCCTTTGTCGGCTACGCATTGTGAAGAAGAAAAGTAGAAAGAGAGGCAAGCCCTTGGTAATGGAGGAGTCTGACTATTTAATCAACGGAATGTATTTGTAGAGTCTTATTTCTATCGGGTCTGCCTACTATCTGTGGTGAGCAAGGCTTATGTTACCAATGACATGTGATGTTCCTAGTATTCGCTGCGTTTGTGTGGATTTAGTCATCTTGTTTACATTTTAGTCCTGTCTGACGACAATTTTTGTACATCACTACCATGCCCGTTTTTGCACCTTATTTTTAACATCACTATACCGCTTCCTGTCTGTTTTTTGCAGGTATGCAAATGGTGAATGTATTATGTTGCGGGTGTTAGCTTTTATGGAGTTCTATTGGTGTGACTTTGCAGCCCATACTGAGATTCTAGTTGGTTGTCACAGAGATTACTTTAGGGCTTAAAAGGGTGTCAAAGTGGAATCACTGTTGTTTTCAATTAAGCGATTGGCCTGCGATATATTGCCAATGTGCTTTTTGGTACATTGACGCCCCCGGGGTTATTACAAATGTGTCTGATGCCCTGGAAATATTGCAGTATGGTCATGTTAAGATTTGAGATCCATTCAATGTATTTTAAAGATTTTAGACCCTGTTGTGTCTGGCTTTCTTGCACGTACTGATTTCTCTACCATTCCGTTGTGTGTCTGTCACATCATGTTTCACTTCAATATTGATCGAAATGGAAGCGTGATGGCATTATCGGGAGTATTATTATCCTTGTAATTATTTCTTCATTTATCAAAGATTTTTATGATATTATCATTTGTCTCCTCGTTGACTTGAGACAGATTATATTACTATGTATGCAATTTATTATCGTAATGGTAGCAGTGTAGATTCTGTTCTGTTATTATCATCTGTTCCAGTAATGGGATTGGCTGGTCTTCGACAGTCTCTGTACCCTTGGCTGCGTACATTAATGTCTGTTGTGCAGTGACTGCCCAGTGGCCACTCAATACTCATCAACCTAAGCTCCCACCGCAAACCGCAGTCAAGTCTAGCTGTTCCCTAGTCCTATAGGCTACTTGTTATAACTGCTAAAATTCAAAGGTGGCACATATTCTTGCAAAGCACTACCACTGGTTTTCTGTTCTCACTGCGGCACCATATCAAAGAGATTAGCAATTCCCCGTAAAGTAGCCTGTTTGATAAACTAATATCAATCTATTTTTGTTATTATTATGGCACTAACGCTACTGTATTTATCCGGTATTTTTGCAAAATATTATATTCTTTCGCACGGACTTCTTCAACTTTCGGCGTATGCATATCATTTATTTCATTTTAGGCTACTGTTTAGGATTTTGCAATATGTATTATTAGATCCTTCCCGTTCACCTCCCTACCTGAGAGAAAAGCAGTTTGAATTCCTATTTCGGGGGAGAAAAGTGACCTTTTGTTGTCCGATACTTTAGTTCCGGTGTTACAATCTATTTTTACCCACGTCACCCAACCTTGCTTTGATATTCGCACAGATGGATCCGATTCCAATTTTATTCACAGTACCAATGGAATGGTATTAAGACCAACTATAAATTATCATTTAGGAATGGTCAAGTTTTAATGAGATGTCTAGCTTAACTGTTATTTTGCGCATTACTGTTTCTTCCTGCTGTAGTTGATTTATCTTGCTGATACTACCAGCCTTAATTATGGATTGGTGTTTAAACGGAGGCTCATAATTCAATTTGTCAATCATAATCCGGAGGTGAACTAATTCAATATTACCGAATCAGAGTCATCATCTAGGTAGCAGAAATTCCAAATCCAAATGTCATTTCGTATCATGTCCAAGTTTAAAGGCCTATTCAAGAGAGACTCGAACCTAATCCAAAGTTGCTTGGAAATTCAACATAACACCATGATTTGAAATACGAAAGTGGTCCTGTTCTGAACTATTACTTTGAATCATTTTCGTACACACATAGGCTACTTGATATCGTCTTGTAATGCAGATGATTACCATATCGGGCATGATTGGCAGGCTCAGATGTTATGCACGTTTGTTAGGCGACATTCAAACGATACTGTCGATTTCAGAAGCCTGCAAATATTCTCGTCTTTTTCTTGTTTCGTACAATGCGCAATGTAGTAATTCCTTTCGTAATTGTAATCATGACCTTACATTGTCGACCTATACTCTTGTACATATGAACTGTATTCGCACACTTGTCAATCATTTCAAAATGTTTTCTGTGCCGTGCCGTATGTGATTGACAATTGATCCCCGAGATTACAAGCATTAATTCAATATAATTCGGGTATGCGATACGTTTTTCTACATTCCACAATGTAAACATGTTCACATCGATGTGTAATTCTCTTTTTTCAAGCATAATGCGTGCAGTATTTGAGTAAGATTGCCGATCGTAACTATGTGAATACGATGAATAACCGGCATGGAAGATATTTCTGAACAAAAGCAAAACCTCAACGTCATTTTGGTACCGGAAAGTGTATTGGTTGCCTTGAGCAAATCGGCGGCAGATGGTGAAAACGCGGGTGCTCTGGCTCAAAGCCAGTTGAAAGACTCTAGCTCAACGCAGTACCTTCAAGATTATACTACCGGCTTCAATTCTGGCTCCGAAAATAGAACTGACAGCAAAGATTTGGGGTCGTCGCAAGACGTTTTGCTGTTGGAAAACGGCGAGGGATGGTTTGTCAACATCGATCTCTTGAAATCTCTGAAAGAAGCGCCCCGGCAACAAAACTCTGTTAGCGAAACAGATATTACCAACATTGAAAACTCTGTTATTGAAACAGATATTACCTACACTAAAGACTCGGTTGACACTGTCACGCCTCGTAAGAGAGAAGCAGACAAAAAATCATTTAAATGCACGGTAATCAATTGTCATCAGAAATTCCAAAGCGCCGACGAACTAAAAATCCACGCGGAGAGTCACGACAAACAAAAAATACATCAGTGCCAATTTCCGGGGTGCCCTTGGTCGTTTTCGACACCCTACAAATTACGGCGACACGCTTCTTCACACCGACAAGCTAAACTGTTTAAATGCGATCGACCCGGTTGCAAAGTAAGCTGCTCGACTAAGTATAACTTAAAAGCACACCAGCTGGTTCATGACACCGGCGATAAGTGTTATTGCGCGGCGTGCAATATCTCGTTTAACTCGAAGCCGCAATTGTTAAAACACATGCGAATAATACACGAGAAAGAGGCGGTGCTGGCGTGTACTTATGAAAACTGCGACAAAAAATTTCACACTATAGCCGCGCGGACTACGCATATGAAGTCTCATCAACGCGTCAAGTCGATATGTCGGGACTGCGGTAAAGAATTTGATAAGCCCGCGGCGTGGAGGGAGCATATTCTCTCGAAACATACAAATATAAGGCCGTTCAAGTGTAAGCACGCCGACTGCAACTGGGAATTCACAACCAAAGCGACACTTAAAAGACATATGGTGATTCATACCGGCATAAAAAGGTTTGTATCAACCCCTGGGATACGATTATCTGTTTGTGTCTGTTCTTTTTCACTGTATATTACACCATTATCTGTATCGGTAGGTAACAGATGCGGTCAGTAAAGAAGTACTATTTGGAGTACTCAAGAAGGTTTTGCGAGACCTTTACTTCAGTTTGCAGCCAAAACCAGGCCTAGAATGCTTACTGACATTTGACATACTTGATTGGAAGGTGCTATTTGTTAGGGTTACGATATTTTGGAACTGTGAAAAGAGGACCCTTTTTCAAAATTTTCAGACTTGCAATAACAGAGGAAAATCATGAAAAAATGGTAAAATTTTTGCACTTCACGGTCGGTTGACTAAAATAAAAAAGGTCAACTTGCTGGCTCAGCTTCCAAAATAGTTGCCGGAGCTTTCCTTCAGTGCTGATTTACTACTGATATTTAACCAACATTCACAAAAAAGTGGACATTTGGGGGTCCTCCGATGACACTTTCAAAAACGTCAAAAAAGAGAACAAATCCTCTTTAAAGAGGACGTATGGTAACCCTACTATTTGTGCTTATACTTGAGTAGATATGTACAATGATACTTCCACTTTTGAGTAGCGGGTGTCACGATGTGTGATATAGGTCTAATGTATGGGTTGGAGCAGCGTAGTTGATATCTAATTTCAGTTGTATGCGGTTTCGTCAATCCAACAGAGTGTGATTATTTACGATTTATCATGGTTTTACCTTGCATTGTATGCATTGAATCTTATGACACTTGCTTGCTTTATTTCCGTCAGTTGGGTCTGTCCTTACGAGAAGTGTTCGTGGAAATTCTACAGGAAAGAACACTTGAAATCTCATCTTAAAATTCATGCTACAAACAACGATAACAAGATGAAAGGTGAGTGTGACATTTGGATGGAAGACGGTATCCTATTCTATACTCTGGCGTAAAAGATGGGCTGGGTAAAGGGTGCCAGAGTAAAAGGGGTTTAGAACCACTGATTTAGACAGACCATAAGAGGTTTTTACAATAGATTGTGATATTTATCCGAAAAATAGTACAGAATGACGAAAGAAATTTGCTCTACGTATAACACGGGACCTTGTAATAACTCGACTTGCGATTGTTATGTAATATTACTGAGTTCAATATGATTTTCTGTCAATGAAGGACCAGCCGTGCAATGGGCGTACTCAGGGGCTCTACGATATAATCCCAGACCTGTGAATAATTCCAGGTGTGAACGACCCGGACGCACCCGTGGAGTTGAACTTGGAGGATATGCTGTACTATTTCTGTCCTTACGAGGACTGCGGCTCCCTCTTTGCGACGCAGATCGGAGCTAAGCAACACATACAGAAAATGCACCCATCTTCATCCAAAGCCTCGAAACCGCTCGAAGTTGATCTGGAAAGATTTGAAGGTTGCTTGAGTGAATGTGAATAGCTTTGAATAGCGGTTCCTAGATTTGTATTTAATGATAGCACCTCCAGCTAGGCACTGGATGCATCTCCGACACAGATTGGCCACAAGTGCGCCAAGTTCCTCGTAATCATTAG
>ATSW01014636.1:0-11649 GCA_000444245.1 Botryllus schlosseri | reverse complement strand
GAGAGAGGGAGAGAGAGAGGGAGAGAGAGAGGGAGAGAGAGAGGGAGAGAGAGAGAGAGAAAGAGAGTGTTTATTTTCATCCAACCAAAATGCGTAGAATGATCGATACGATCTTGAAGGTAAACTATAGTCTGATCACACTAGCATCAAACAGGTACACCTGACTCTATACAGCAGTGAGGCCACATAATTATATTTTAACTGTTATGTTTGTGTAAGTAGGCCTAATATATTCTCCATGTAAGCTGCATAAAACGCTTCCGCATTGGCGATTTCGCTTCTGCGAATAACTACTTTTTGGTTTTCCATAAAACTATGAGCTCAGTGTACAGTTTTTTGCCTTCTCGAAATTGGGTGTCAATGTCACCGACTTGTTCCTAGTGGTAACTATAGAGCAGGGGTCGCCAACTCAAAACGGGTCGGGGGCCACTTTTCAAATTTCGTAGCGGCCGCGGGCCGCATGAATTCAATATCGATATATAGTATAGGCAACCACGTTTTAAAACTCTATGTCAGTACAACGCTATGCTACCTAACATAGGCGATGGGCATAGTGACCACAAAAAAGTAATATTTTATTAAAGGAATAAAAATACAACAAAAGATCATTGTCATCAATTTCATTTTATTTTGAACTCTGAGCGGTGCACGATACCCGGAAAAGCTTTTGGGGGCTAGCGAAATACGTTACTAGCTGAAAGACCATCTCCACATAAAGCTTGATCTTGTGGGAAACCCTAAGCCAGTGGTTCTCAAACCTTTTTAGATATGCCCCCTTAATGATACTGAAAAATTTCGCGCCTCCCCCTTATCGTCATATCGCAAAATCCACCCATACAGCCAGCAATCCCAACGGATAGTTTGATGGCATGGAAGGTTATGAATGTTGATGGGAGAATTCTACAATATGAATTCGGGAATAGACACAGAGCAATACCTATAACTATGAATTGGAGGTCAATCGCGCCCAGCGCGAAAAATTTTTCGGTTTACCGCAGCTCCGCCCCCCGTTCAGATGCTTTCACGCCCCCACAAGGGGGACGCGACCCCAGTTTCAGAACCACTGCATTAAGCCGTTTTCTAAGCGTCTCGGTCCTGGCAGTGTTTGGGCCATTGCATCTTTATTTTAGCAATTCAAAATGTTTTCTTAGCATTCTTCCGAAATCCAAATGAAGTCGCGGGCCGCAAAATATGACGTCGCGGGCCGCGTGTTCGTGACCCCTGCTATAGAGTGAAATAATAACACCGCAGTGGGGTGGTTATAATGCAGCCTATGAACACGCTTGATATTTGCTGTATTGAGGGATTATTAAATGGAAGTATCTCCTACAATAAGATCTCAACAAGTTACAAATATGCCGGAAAATATAAGCATTTTTCAATCCACTCAGAATTACTTCGCGGGCCGGATGAAATCGTCTGACGGGTCGGATGCAGCCCGCGGGCCGTATGCTTGACACTCCTGGTTTAGAATCAATTTAATTATCTATTTCTTGAATGACTCATATCCGACTCAGAGGCGATTTCTAAAATCGCACACGAGGTTAACCACTGCTGCAGATGGATCAGCAATAGCAAATTGATCAATAAGGTCATTCTGGCTTGAGCCTTGTCATTTCTTCCGGTGCCCAAACCACCTTTGAGTACCCGCCGGTAGAATGGTAAGGAATGCACCGCAGTTCATGCGGCGAAGCGTCGCCGTGGTTATAGGCCTACTCCAACGCTAACTGATAGATGATGTATTACCGTTGGGTATTAGCCCCCAATTCAACTTGGCAAAAGGTGTGTAATGGTGCGATTTGTATATTGTATATAGCACGAGTAATGTAAAATATGACTCAAGGGTGATTCATTTAATGACAGAAAGCTGTGACTCGAACTCTACAGTCACTGAAATGGCTCGGTCACTCGAACTTTGGACTTGATTCGTTGCAAAACATGAAATCTGAGAATGAGTTGTTTTGACTTTGTCACAACTCACGACCCTGGATTCGACTTGAATGATTCGATTAGGGAAGAAAACAAACGATGATTGGTGGCTACATTCCTCATCTGAAATCTAGCTTCATCTGGCCAATGGTCATGGTCATTGGTCATTGGTCAGGTCATGCACTGCTCGTAAAAAGGAACATGCGTAGCTTCAATTGTGCGATGTACCTCGCTGATTCTTTCATGGTCAACTTAATTATTATACATTGCTTTGTCACTTCACAGAGCGATGGGTGTGTCTCTTCACATTCTCGTTTGAAATCCTTCAACCTATTCATGACGTTGATTTATTTATAATCGTTTTCGTAATCAATGATTTCGTAGGCAGATAGCTCTTTGTACCTTCTAAACCGCGCCAGTATACTGGTCGATGCGGGTTGATTCGACTTTTTTTATTTGCAATAATTTCTTTACGACGTATGGACGGTGCATTCGCTCGTTCCCCCTAAAATACCAACAGGGAAGGTTGCAATATGAACACTGCTCGAAACGGATGGTGGGGAGTAGTCAGAGGTAAGTACAGTAAAGACTACAGCGTGCAGCTTATCCCCTCGTAAGATAGGCCTCGACCATTCCTGAGATGCTGACCAAAATTTTAAGGACATATCTTCATTGTACAAAGTACATTGTACAACTGATTTGAGACGACTTTGGGCTTTATTTGTTGAATGACACTAGTTTCGATATGAACTGGACGAGAGTTGTCATACCATGGCGAATCGACGTGTGGCCGACGGCGGCAAGTTCATTTCTGATTTGGCTATAGCCTACTGCAACACTCAAAGCAGAACTTAGAGTTGGGTGACGTGATATATTAAATTTCGCGATATCACTTTACGTTTGCAAGTGTTCTTACTACGAAGTGACCATAACTTGGACAGTGGCGTTACAGCCCAATAGTCTCGCTGTATAAAAACATAGGTTACTTTCTATAACATAGTCGTTTGTTGCTATCCACGGAATGGGTAGGCCTACTGCAGTGTACGCTACGATAAAATATATCGTGATTCATACGAGGGAAATTCTTCATACCGTACTGGTACGGTAAAATTATCGTATACCGTAATTTCGGACCTTGCAATGCACATTATCACACAGAAGCGGAAATAATGCTGCCGCGAATATATACTGCTCTGTTCATTTTCACAGTCGGCCAGAAAGCCAAGACATCATTCTTGTCTGACGACGGTCGTCGGCGAAAATCTTCTTCTTCAAGTGCACGAATCGCACAAACGGCACAGAATGGTACGAACTCCACTTCGATGGGATTTCAGGTAACCATGCACCACCCATTTACATTAGCAGAAGTGGTTCTGTATTTTGCTAGATATGGCGGTCAATTGCGAATGTTACGCTAGGACAGTGGTACCCAACCTTTTTCGTCTCGCGGACCCCTTGGCCGATATTTGAGCTAAAATCCCCCCTCCTATGAATAAGTTGCCTGTGACTAAAAAAGGTGTTTTTTTACCGCACAACCATTTGTTGACTAAACAATTTATGGCCAAAGATTTTCGAACTATGTCGAATGCGGACTGCACTTCACTTTGGTAAAGTACCGCTAAATGCGACCTGTTTTTTACCAGTCGGGTAGCCTCCAACGAAAAATAAATCACCATAAGTCCTCTTGCTAAGGCCTCGAGTTGAATCGATGAATTTGGTATGTTCGTCACGTTCGCTCATATGTTGGCTTAAAAAGGTTAGCATTTTCACCAGCGGCCTTGTGCTGAATCGGCTTGACTTTTTCCTGCTTAGTAGCAATTTGGTCGAGAGGCATTAACGGGCCCAACGAAATCGTCTCGTGCGCCTCACTTTATCAGAGAGTGTACTATCTACGGAGGGCATTTAAACATTCACCTAGCTTAAAATCCGCCAAAGAAACATACAATTGTAAAGAGCCAGTTTCATACTTAACAGTTCTACCATAAAAATCCAAAAACCTTGTGAACCCAGTGTATTTTCCGATACAACCCTGAAGCCAGATTCCCCCCTAAAAATTTCAAAATTCCCCCCTCCGGTTGGGAACCACTGCGCTAGGACAAGGGTTATGTACCTTTTTTACTCCGTGGTCCCCTTTGAAAATTTTAAAACTTATTGCCCTCCCAGGCCCCCCTATTACTTTCAAACCTTTGAATAATTAAAACAACACGTAACTTTAAATTAAAATTATAGCGGAGTGGACATTGAGATGACAAATTGAAAAAAAAATCATTTTACCATTTTCTCATGGTTCTCCGGTTTTGATTAAAATATACCCTAGGCAATTTTAGTATATTTTGAGATACGAGCTGCAAAAAATGCGGCACTTGCTTTGAGCATATCGAGATTGTCATGTAACATTAAAACATTCAATATTTTATACCATTATTTCGAATCATTCGCACTCGCTATGTTTGATTCTTAGCGGATTTGGCATGATATATACGTTAATGTTATACTATTTTGATTTGTAATCTCCTGAGTCCCAAATATTGAAATCAAAATATTACGCACCGTTTGTCTCTCGCCAGAACAACTCCTACCTTCCTGCTATTCCGGAAGTTGACAGTCCTGCGAGATACGCCTCAACTGTAGACCCCAACGTGACTATGCAGCAGGTGTATCAGTACCTACCTCACATCGCCACAAATCGAACGAGAAAGCCACGAGGAGTCAAAGAGAAATTGAAATACAGGTAATTTCGTGTTCAAATTGAGAAATGGCTTTACGCATATAGCTGATCCATAGTAACCCCTTTAGAGACAAGTTAAAATTTGAATGACAATTAACACAAGTCTATTTCAATTGAGTGACCGTATATTGGAGTGACAATAGCGATGATGGTCGTTTGAGTGACAAATAATTCAAGTTCAGATAAGTCGATTTCATTTGAGTGGCAGCTAGTAGTCCGTTCAAGTGACAATACCGATGATGGTTTTTCTAAGTGATTGAATGAAATCGGTCAATAATAATGTCACTTGCATCTATTGCGGGTTGTAGCTGAATGTGTATACCGCTTGGCTCATTTGGAAAGTATATGGGATCATTCGGCCGTTAGATATATATATATATCGAAGATTTCGGCTAAGATGCGCCAGTGATTTTGTGTATAGGTTTCATCGCCGGCGATCTTTCTGCGAGTGCAGAATGCAGATGCAAAGTCGCATGTTGGATGATGCATTCTCTGATAATTGCGAATATAGTTAGAATCAATTCTGTACATTGGGTGTATTTTTTAAATTCTCGCGAGGGGTATATAAATACTGAAAGCAAGAAAGCGAGCCACCATAAATCGCGTGCTAAGAAAAATATCGAGCCAAATAGATCTGTCGCATGTGGCCACGGGTTGGTCGCCCGTGATATACGATATCACTCAACCCGGGCGTGTGTATATGATGACAGATATATGAGGGGATATGCACAAAGTCGCTTAAATTTATATGTGGTCCCACTGCACTCTCGTATAAGATTCCAAATCGCAACTCTGACTTCGGCTCACGACTTTATCCATTTGAAATTGCGACTATATGACTCTGCTCCCGACTCCACAAAATTAAAATTTGGGACATCAACTACAACTCACTGCTCAACTAGTTTTAAGGTAGCGACTTTTTACGATTACAAATTGCGACTCAGACTCCTTCATATCGAATTTCGCGACTTTGGTTACGACTCCCGACCTTTGCTCCGACTCCGAAATGGCCCGACTCCTACTCCCGACCACCAAGCTCTGTAGACATGTATGACATGTGTCTGTTCTAAGCCTTTGCGATAAAACTATAATAATTGTTACTATTGCGGCTGGTTGGCTATACACTTGGCCGCGAAATACATATCTTGAATTGCAGATTAGTAACGCCGAATACAGATTTGCATGTAAATTAGTCTTATAGGAATAGGTAAAATTCGTAATCAGTTTTGAGGTTGTATTTGTCAATATTCTATGATATGGTTGCTTAATAGGCTCGGGTGGCGCAACGGAGCAATGTATTGCATCAAGCAAGTTTCTGCCACCCAGATATCGACTGGAGATTGATTCAATGATTTTGCGAATATGAAAGAGCTATCCCCGATAGTCATACATCAGTTTTCAGTATAGCTAAAATAGTATTTGGATGCCGCGGCTCCATTGCCCACTTACGTTTATTGGTCCCGTGTAGAGGCTATATACCAGTGCGATAGGGCTATTCTCAAATTTTTGAGGATTATCCGCCATACAACGTTTACGAAACATCATATTGGATTTTGACTGGTATGTTTACAATTTGGGCATCATACAAGAAACTAGATGAATTTATTGGATTGAATTTATAAAAATCTAATCCATTACATGATTTCGGAATTAACAACCGCCAATCGCTAGCAATTGTAAACCCCATATGTGAGAATAATTTCACAGTTGCTTGGTAAGCCTTTTAATTTGCATAGATTTTTTATGACTATTGGTTAGACTTTAGTTTCTAGCAGCTATTAGGATGTACTTGGATCTGAAGAGCTAATCCAGAAATATATTTGGTTTTGAAATATTTGATCATATGATCTCTACAACATAAAATATCTGTCTAAGATGCAGAATATACGTATTCGGTACTTTAATCTCACTTCTCCCAGGCATAATATTCACGTTTCAAGTTTAGTAGTACTCAGCAGCCCATAGGTACGCTGATAGTATTCGGATTATCACAATCGGTATTATTATAATGATGTTGCACAACACCTGTAATGCTATTGTCTCCGTGTCTATATCGGATTAACAAATCAGTGTAATGACGGCGTTACGTGTCTATATCTAAAAGGTGACACCGCTGCGTGCAGTAGCGTTACCTTTTATTTGATGACTTTTCTGACCCCGCCACCGTAACGACTTCGTGCCGTCTTCTCGTTGCTTTCGTTCGAAAGGTGACGAAATCCACTCTTTTATCCCCTCAAAACTAGGAGCTATCAGTGAAAGGCAGGATTTTCTGGCGGACACTTCGAAGCAATTTGTGTTTATGCGGTGTAACCATACATATTACAACCCAAGGCTAACGGGAACGAGAAGAAATTCGGGCCCGCCGATTCACACACACCCCGAAGTATATATACATCCCTGATGAACATGATATATATATATATATCCCTGATGAACATCAACAACGGACATTCTTCCGATGAGAGACGAACATATATGCCTGTGCAGAATAAAACGCTCTGTAGAGCCTAACTCTAAAGTCTACAAACCTTCAGACACGGTATATGTTGGTTTCGATATAGTGATTAGACCGCAACAACACTCTTTATTCCATTTTCCCGCTTGTATATCGCTTGCCCAATCTCGATGTAGGTGAAGTAAAATTATTCGATTTATTTTATTCCCATAGGATACGGTTCTATGTGATATTGTTATGAGACATTGATACGATCTCCGAAGGGACATAACAAACGTAAATTCCGCAGCTTGGTCCGTTTCAGGTGCGTCTGTTGTTACGTAGGCGGTAGGATAGTGTCACAATGCTAGATTAGGCAAAGTTATCAAGTTATCAATACTGCGTTCGATGGATACATTTCGAGGGTTCTATTCTAGGGATGGTGTGAACCTCTGAAAGGTTGAGGTTCGTGTGAACGCGAACTTTTTTGAAAGGTTCTGTGTGAACGTGAACCTCATGATGTCACGTGACGTCATATTGCTAATTTCAACCGTACATTTCAGTGAAGTGATAGCCTATATGCCCTATAATAATGTACACGATACCTAGCGACGACTCATGCCACATAATCCACAATGCTGAAGTACATATTGGCGTTTTAAACGTCACTAAATGTATCAACTGATATAATAATCCAATAAATTCAATATCTTCCGTCGCTTCACCAATAATTTCGACGACGACTTGCAGGGGAATATAAGCCTACAATATAAGATACAATAAACATATGAAATCAAGATTGACCCCGTACGCCTGCTAGATCTTCTATATCAGTCAACGATATCAATTTCATTGATTGGCTGAATAAGGATTATTCACGGACTGACTACCTACTAGTACCTAGGACCTACTACCTACTACATCCTGATGTTGTGTGATTGCGGGTCAATCTCATAGAAAAGAGTCACATAATATTCACAAATGGAAAGCTGGATATTTCGAGCAAACTTTTGTAACAAAGCAAGTAAAATTGTTGTGATTGTTTGTTAAGGTGCTCTCTCGTTTAGTGTTGATTTTTTTATTATGCCATTGCCATGCATAGAGTGGCCCGCAGTTGAAATGCAATAAATTTCAATCAAACATGTTATAATGAAGTGTAATTTGTGATACGTGAAAAAGGTTCACAGTACAGAAACTATACCAAGGTTCGTTTTTGAACGTGAACCTAACGTACACACCATCCCTATTCTATTCCAACTTGTATCAGAACTCACGCTTTGACAATTCTAACCACCTTTATCCGCGCTGTAATGTTGCATATGCCAGTCGTTGCGCCACATTGCGATGCCACTTTGACATTGTCATCAGCTCGCCTCTCCCCTAGCAAAGCAATATTTTTGATGAAAATTGGATCTTGCCACACGGGTATCCCGAAAGCTAATATTCACTTGGCAGCCAAAACGCGGTGCAGGTTTAAGATTATGCGACATGAAAAAATATGCTATGAGCTGCACAGTAGGCGTATGCTTTTATTGTTTGATATATTGCGAGATTTCGTCCCCTTACCCGTGAGGTGTACCGATTTTTTGTCCGTAGTAGTCGACCAAAAACGATTAACGATCGATAGCACATTGTACGACTCGGCAAATTACATTTTGCTGTTATGCCTAACCGCTTGAGATGTCACTACCGTTTCGATCGCTGCTCAATTCCACAGAATATGATTTGGATATAGCAAACGCTAAGAGAATCACAATTACGGTCAAGTTGCCTATCTCATGGCTTGTCCAGAACAATAATCCACGCGTGTTTTAAACGTCCTGGTCGCCCGAGCAAAATTTACTTTGCATTAGTCATGTCGTGTTACGCTCAATGTGCAAATGATTCTCTCTTTCGTCTCGGTAGGATTCTCATCAAGGACTCTGGCGTCAGCGCGTAATTCTGATCATGAAAAATTCATGGTATTTGACTGCTTAAATGTTGACTAAGGTTTTCACTATCGAATGCTGGGAACAGGCCCGCGCGGGCTATGCCTGGATCGATTACTGGCGTTCTTTTCGCCGTCATTTCTAGCCGCGTGATAGATTTCACGAACACGTATTGCATTCCAATATTTTACACCTGAAATATAAGGGAGGTCCGCCGATAGGCGGGAGACGAGCTCGCTAGAAAGGCAGATATTAATGCAATATATAAGATTAGGTTCGGTACACTCAGGACAATTCAATACGGCACAGCTGAAAAAGAATAGTTAGCATCCAAATTTTGGTGAAGTGGTGACTTATTGCGATTGATTGCAATCAATGGCCTTCATGTTTAATTGAGCCTGCGTAAATGAAGGTTGCTTTAATGGGTACAGAATAAGAAAGTGCGATGAAGCGGTATGTCGGAAATTGAGAGGATGGTTCAGCAGTATTGAGGATTGTCCTCGTTGTAGAATTATATGTATCTAAGTAACACGGTGCCCTTGTTGCGTTAGGCTCATTATATTGTTTCTTATTAATATTTTAGTAGCAGATGGGAATTGGACACTTACATGGCCCGAAAGAGCTATTCCATGACCTTTGTAAGCGAAACGTACGATAAAGTAGGTGGGAGCAAGTCACAATCGCGTTTGCGTATATTATTTGAATTCTTTGAGAACATTTGATGAGACACTATTTGGGCGAATCAAATTCCCAGTGACGTGTTCTGGACTGTACTACTTATCTACATTTCTGGTTGGAACTATCTGTCTTTACGAAGTAGTTATGCATGAAAAAAAAACGTTTTCGACTCAAAAACTGACAAATTTTGCACGGAAAACTTTATTTTAACGAAATCTGGTTCTATTAAGAATTTCAGTAGTTACATTACGTATTGTTGTGGAAATAATTAAAATTTGTTGTAGCACAACGAAAGATACTTTTCGACATTCTCGGGTAGAAAGTGTCTGTCCTTACTAAGTAGCTTGTCGAGAATGGTGAAAGAACGTTCAACAGCAGCTGTCGTTGGCTGACAACACTGAAGTTGTGCGTACGCTGCTGGTGACAAACCGTGCTGCTTCATTCTGACAATGGTGTCTACATCACAATTTTTCATCATGCGCTTCTGGATAAAAGAACCATACAATGCCCACGCAGTCTTTCTTCTGTTCGGATATTGCGGTACGCTGAGCAAACACCATGTCAACCTATTTGTTTCATTTGAATGTTTATGATCCACAATGAGCAAGCAATGGACCGTCTACAACGGTAGAAATATGAAGTAGGCTACAAGCTATAAAATGTCAAATGATTAGTTCACTGAGAGTGCAAAATCTACGATACAAGCGATATACAGGTTGAAAAAAAATCTTACTTTGTAAAACATTTTGCTGTTTTTGACCTAACGCTACAATTTTTACAAAATTTTGACATGTAAAAAAAGTCGCGCTAATTATTAACCCTTGTGCGTGTATTGAATCGTTGCATTGTGAAATTTGTACGTATACACACCATACTAGTCATCCCCGGTACATTCGTAGCGCATCATTAACGTAATGACAAGGCCTTTGCTATAACACGACGGTTGTTGAGAATTCACCTTCATTTCGATGCAGTACTCACACCCCGCGCCCGCATTCATGCTACTACGTTTGCGTAATTTCTGCACGTGGATAATTGACGGGGTTTAGTTTGAATAACAGTGCATGCATACAGTTTATGATACATCGGCTATGATTAATATAATTGATGGAAGTTCGAAAATTAGATTTTAATATGTAGTGTAGCGTGCACTTAAAGCTATCCTTATAAAGCTTTTTATCAGTCTACAGAATACCGGAATAATTTCACAAATATACCTGGTACAGCTGTTCCAGCAGGCGCATCTCTAAACTGTACGAGGGTGGTATATATAGTAGCAATTGTGACTATAACTCATTGAATTATAGCACAAGTCAATGATGACAATTCGAATAATTATACAGTACAGTGAGTACACGGTCAACGATGCCTTGTCGGATTACCAATTGACAGACACTGTGAGAACTTTCGGGACCGATATAAAAATCATCCTTTGTTGGCACGTTCATGTAAGATATTACCGACCCCCAATGAAAGCCTGTAATAAATGCATTGAATCGCAGGTCTGCCGCACAGTGCAAGATTTTCGTTTTTCTTTTATTGCACCTTCCTTTTATAGCCGTTTCAAAAATTGAATCAAGAAATTTCTAATGGTCTGAGGAAGCTGTATTTGCGTATCCCTGTCGTGTGTCATCCGCTCACATGCAAACCTGTTATACCAGGGTATGGTAATTGCAGTACGGATGACAAAGAGTGTATGTGCATAACCCAATAATGGCATTGATGTTAATTTCCAGACGATAGATCAGGGCTTTACAATAGGCATAGCAGGGATGACGATTCTAGCTTCAAGTCCTTTATCTCGACTGTATTATCAATACGAATGAAGAAGGTTAACAGAGGAGTGGAAGGATGGTCGAAATAAGGAATTATGATATAGGTTATCATCCGAGCGTCCATTATACATTAACATACACTGTTTGGCGACGTTTGGTTGATGTACATATATCTTA
>ATSW01014632.1:0-10001 GCA_000444245.1 Botryllus schlosseri | reverse complement strand
GGTGAAATACACGGCCAAATCTGACTGAAATACCGTAAATCAGCACTGAAGTAACGCTCTTACGGGTATTTCGAGAGCTGAGCCGCAAAGTCGACCTTTGTTTTAGTCAATCAATAGAGAATGTGGATGGAAAACTGTATTTCGGAAGTGAAACTGGGAAGTTGACCTTTTTTTTAGTCAACCGAGCAAAGGGTGGTCTTTTAGTGCAACTTTTGTGAAAATATAAATGCAACTTTTTACTGCAACTTTTGTCAAAAATAAATGCAACTTTCCACTAATTTGATTGCAACAAAAACTTGCCCTAGCTATGACCCCTCTACCCAATCTACTTTTTGAAATTAATTACTTGAGCATTTTTAGACCTACGTATTTGTGCTTGAAGTAGTTAAGTATCGGTATTGTATATCGCTTCTAATTGAGTAGAAATTTACAGCATTACTTGGTCTTCTACTTGGTCACCAACACTAGCTACTTTGACCAACTCTGATCTTGCACCATCCTGAAGTGATCATATGGTAGTAAAATATTACTGATACTGTTGAGCTATGTCTGCTGCTGTGTGGGTTTCCATATTCATCTTACTATTGTGAATGCAAGTCTTCTGAAATAGACATTTACGCACAGGTATGACTGGTCGCGAATTGCACGAGAGTCAACATTCGGAGTTGAAACGCCTCATTTCAATGATGGACGTCTTACAAAGTCATCACTGAATTGGCTGCACGACAAGCAAGCGTATGTTATATTCAATAACGATTTGGTTATGATCACCACTGGTATAGGCATAGGCATATTGTAGGTGTACTATGGGGTAAAGTTTTGAAGAATGAACACATTTTATTGATATGTTTATTTTGACAAAAATTTCCACATAGTCATTTCGAATTGCTTGGAAATCCATTTTATATTCTTCAATATTTCTGACTTCATTTGTCATATGTAAAAAAATTTATCAAACCTTGGAAAATATCAGTCCGTAGTTTATGACTGATTTCCTCATAAACCATTATCACACGCTATGGTTGAGTCTGGTGATGCCAGATCGGGAAGGGCATGGAATTGAGGTTGCCCTATTTCATATTTGGATTTTGACTGCCAGCCGACCTGTTTCATTATTACCGGAAAACTCATTCACAGATTAAATTCTTGCCCAAATGAAGAAATATCCATTTTGGGGAGGACATTTTGCAAATTTCAGCTTCAAAATTCAAATATTGTAACTTGAATATTTCTTGTAGGGAAAGAGGGGCAAAGATTGTCTCAAAACGCGTCGATGATTTTCGGGAAAGGAATCACCCTCAACTGGGAAAAGTCCATGATCCGTAAGCGTTGAAATTATTCTTCTGACCGGCCCGAATGCAATTGGTTCTAAAATATTTTCAGAATTGCGGACACCCTGAAGGTGCCGAGTGACCACACTTTCGGTATCCTCCTTCGGCCCGACGAGTACGGCGCTGGGGACCTGCTTCACGGTCGTTCTCCGGATACCTATTTGAGGGGGCGCGACAGGGAGAGGGGCGTCATGCATGCAATACGACAACATTTGAAAAAAGCTAACTATCACAATTTCGACAATCTCGCCGCTGCTTTCAAGCATTATGACACGGTTAGTTATAGTTTCTTTATTACTGTTGCCCGTGTTTGCTTTTATATGAATTATGAATCAGTGTTGGGATCGAGTCACTACCTTCGAGTCATGAGTCATCTCGAATCATTGCACATTTTTACTCGAGTCAAGTCAAGTCAATCGAGTTTTGGCGGTGACTCGAGTCAAGTCAAGTCACAATTCAAGGAAAATTGAACTTTCGAAGTATGAGTGATCAATGATCATTCGAAGTCATTAGATTTTGCTAGCTGTGTGGAATACAGCAGGCCTGACAGTGGCCATTTATCTTGAATCAAATAACCAATATAAAGTTGAATATACATGCAAAAATGCACTGTATCGCTCACCCATACGTAGAACTGCTAATAAAATATGTGAGTAACTGTATAGCTACGTGCTACATTCTGTTATTATCAGCCAAAATAGAGGATCGAATACAAAGCCTCGAGAAGTCGAAACAAATTGATATGGTAGCGTACAATACACTAACCATCTGCACATCTGTGAGTAAATAAATGCATAAACTATGTTCGTTCGACTTGAGTCATACAAGAGGGTTGGTAGAGGTGAGCGCTGTGCAATGTACGCACAGAGCCGTCTAATCAATAGAGATGCGTTACTATTAGATTAATCTACTACTACTATGACAACGTAAGCTGTGATCATTTCATTTGCGGTCAATTTATTTATGATGTAACAATGGAGGATCAGTGAAACGTACAATCAGTGAAGGACTGGTTGCTCTCACAAGTGACACTGACGTTTTGCGAACAATCCACAAGAGATACCGTGGTTTAATCGACATCGTTTACTTATTGACTTGAAATTGACTCGTAAATTTTGCTCAGAGTCACGAGTCAATCCACATTTTTGAAGCGTTGAGTCAAGTCTAATCATTTTTTTAAAGTGACTCGAGTCAAGTCATACGAAAAAGTTGACCCAAGTATGACTCGAGTCAAGTCATGACTCGAGTCATCCCAACACTGTTATGAATCCAAATTGGATTAGCCGATTAAGCATCATATATTGGTAACACTGAAGGTAGTCATTTGATATGTAATTTTTCCGAAAAACAATCCCTTGACCTAAACCCTGTGGTGTTTTAAAGTTTGTCCCTATCAATGAATTTTAACTTGAACAGTTGACTCTGTAGTTAACAGGTGTTGATAAAACCCCTAATGTAAGAATTCATCCACATTTTTCTTCTTAGAGCCTCCTCGCAAGCTGCTATGAAGGATTTCATTTTCATTTTATCGCAACTCCTAAAAGCTCAGTTTCAAGCCTTTTAATTGAGTAGTACTGGAAAATGTATATGTGTTGTGAGAATAGCGTGTTTGCCTGTTTCAAGATATATGTGTCTAGAACTGTGAGCAATGATATATTCCTAAGGCCATTCAGTCGATTGCACCCAAAGCTTTTTCCTGCTTGCTCCTGTCAGACGAAAGATGAATAATGACACTCTAAATAGGTAGAATATTCCAAAATATTTTCAGTTACCTTGCTGCAAGGGCTATTTCGCACAGCTCTTCCGGCAATCTCACTCATAAAAGTGATGCATACTAACCCAAAAATACATTCTACAGTTTTCAAATTTCAAATTGTAAAAAGTAAGGGATTTTGTTGAAAAAACGGTTCAAGCGCAAGTGGAAGTGGGCTAAAAGCACAACGAATTGAGTAAGTGGTGCAAATTAGCAAAACTGACTTGTGTACTCTGAAAAGTAGAATTACTTTATTACTGACCACCTCTGACTATGGTCCGGTAACTCAACCCTAGACAAGCCCGAATCAGGGTTGCAATGACTCGATTTTTTGATGACTCGACTTGACCCGAGTCATTTTTTCAAATGCGTACAATGACATGACTTGACTCGAGTCAATTTTTGTATTGAATCGAGTCATTGTGCATGACTCGAACCAAGTCATATGACTCGAGACTAGTAAGGCCCAGTCAGATATTTCATTGATCATGACCAATAGCCTTAGAGACTCGATTTCTATTTCAACAGAAAAAAGACGGCTTCATCGATGGCGAAGAATTGAGGAACGTGTGTTGGCAGTTGAACGTCCCGATTGAGGATGAAATGCTGTATCTTCTGATGTCGTATTGCGGCGGAGAGGAAGGCGGCATCGATTATGTCAAATTCGCAAACTTCTTGAACTGGAAGGACAAGATGCCGATCGTTTTCTCGGCGACGCAAGTCAAATCAGCAATGGACAACTCGTCAGGTAGCTGTTGATGCATTAGTGACAGAGTATGGTAGAGAGTGGTTCTTTATGGCCGGTTCCATAAAATATATTCTTTGTTTTTAATCTCGATATTTGACGAAATTTGAAGGAACATTTTAGCTATATTTGACAATACCATATAATCTAGCAAACATTAAACAGTCTTTAATTGAGCTGGTGATTTAACATTACTCCTCGGCAGTGAACTTGATCACTATAATGTAGAAAAACAGTGTTAATCTAATGAGTTGTGTGTTCGGTCGAATACTCGTTCCGTTTGTCATTAAATAACAGGGGAACGGCGCATATGTGGCCTGGCTTCGTGCTAAAACATACCATGCTATGTCACTTATGTGGTTGTTGAGACTGTGACATTATGGGAAAATTCTATCCAAAAGCACGAAGGATCACTTGAATATCTGATCAGCTGAACTTCATTCATTACTCATCTACTTGATCATTGACACCAGCCGAATATATTCTCTCACTTATCTGTACTTCGATCACATTGTGAGATCAATTGTGAGATATTTGTGATGAAGAGTAGTTTTCGTCATTAAGTAGCCTATTCCTCGGTATATGCTATCTAGGTTCCTTATCATAATACGTTCAGGTTCTTGATGCTATTTCCTTAGAATATGCCCTTGCAAGACTTGCGTAAATGCAATACATGCAAGCTATCGATTCTCAGAACGGTTTTTGATTTTCAGGCCAACCTCCTGAAACACCTACGCTGAAGAAGCAAATCGACAAGGCCATAACCGATCACAAAACATCGTCCTCTCTGATTGGCGCAGGATCGACAGGTCCCATGAGGAATTTCCAATATCGAACATACGGCGTTCCTACGGTCAGGGCGGACCTACCAGCGCCCCATTTACGGTACATGCTCGCGTGGTCATAGTTACCATGTGCAAATTATTTCGTTGTGGATGGAGGTGGTCAGTAACGAAATACTTCCTACTTTTCAGAATAATCAAGAATAATGATGTTTTGCATCATTTCACTATTTACTCAAGTGGTTTTGTTTGTTGACTATTGTAGACAAACCTACTTAATTTTACACTCCTAATTTTATAAGGTAAAAGTAGTTAAATGATGTGCTCGCGTCACTGTGATGAGTGAAGCTGTTATAAGAACTGCACAAAATAGCCCCCGTATCGTGGTAAATAAATATGAATTTGAAGAGTACACATGTTTGCAGTGTCATCGGTCGTTTTGCGTTAGTCACGATGCCAATTACATCTTGCAATTTCAAAAGCAGCTACATACGATTAACTGCTAAACGCATGCGACCCTTTGACCTTTCATGTTCTTCTTCCACTTGAAGTAGTTTTGAGATGTCTTAGAAATCACTACGTTACTTCTACTTCTATTTGAGTAATACTGCTGACTACTCCGAGTCTCTGACCATCTCAGATTCATAGTAAGTGCCCAGCTCCGCGTGGAGTGATCGGTTTAGGTTGCATTCGTTTTGTCATTGGGTGGCAGAAAAGTCTTTTCATTGATATCGACCGTACTACTAACGCGTGTATTGTGGCAAGATGGCGTAGTGGTACAGGCCTAATCCACAGCCACAACACCAATGAGTGGAGGGTTTGAGTCCGACTGAGGTCGACTCCAGAATTCCTACTAAGGGTTGAAGGTTTAGCTAGGCTCCTCCTCGCCTAGCCGGGTCAGACCAAAGACTCGAAAACTGGTATCCGCCGCTATCCTGCTAGGCGCTCGGCATCCACGGATAGCATGGAGGAGAAAAAAAAAGCGGGGGTGCTGACTAGATGACCATACGGTCGTATCGCATCTCCGTCGTCAAAAGCACCTCGATGGTGCAGACGAAACCGAATACCCCCATTCTCTCTCTCTCTTCTCTCTCGCCATATCATTCGTGTAAGCTGTGTTTTATGAAAAGCTTAGAAGTGGGCCATGCTACAAGTCGGCAGCTACGGAATGAAGAAAATTGGCCTGGTGTAAATGACCATAGTAGTCGACAAACACCATGAATACCACAAACAACAAACAGACTAACGCGTGTAATGTGCGTATTTCGTTACATACCAGACGTGTCAGCGACCGTACGAACTACGGAGATGAATCCGATGCGTACGGCCTCGTCAATCCGTCCATATACTCGCAACGAGGCGTTTACGAAACAGACTTCTTCATGTCACGAACAAAAGATGAGGTAACAGTCAATTTCTTGTACATACCCGACCCGTGTGCTAGCTGAGCTAGTCAAAAGATGCACCAGCGGTGTCTACACTCTGATGTTGAGTTTCGTGATACTGTTGTTTTGCTGACGTCATCACTGCATCATAGACGGGTCCATGCGGCGATCCAACATGCGACAATTGGACATGCGTCACATGAGCATGTGGGTTAAATAACGGCTTAGGGTCGGATTTAGGGATGGGTTAGGGCTATGGTGGAGGTTAGGAGATATATAAGGGTAAATTTCATGGCTATGTTTGTGGTTAGGGTTAGTTTTGGGGTTATAAAATCACGTGCTCAAGTAACGCATGCGAAAGTATCTCATGCTCAACTGTCGTTTTTCATTGTGCCCCATGCTCAATTGCTCATATGTCGGGCTGGCCGATCACAGGGCGAAAGTTTAATATGTACAAGATACATTTTATGCGACCACAAAGAATATGGTCCCAGTCATATACCACATTAAAGATAACATGGTATTTTGTTAACGCACTTATTCCATTGCCCTTTGTGTATTTGCTAAAAGTCGATCACATCCTGAATAATTACAGATAACACTCGAATCGTTGTGCACTGCCATAATCATGGGTTATGCTGGACGATTCGTAGATTCGGAGTTTATCCCGAGAGTTTGACTGGTTTAGTGGGCAGGAGTTATTTAATTTCTCCATCAACTGTGTTATCATTAATTTGGGTCGAATCCATGCGTGAGGTCGCGATTCATGTCGGTAACTGTTGTATGTTGGCTTATTCTTCCTATTTTCCCCGGATAAACCAGGGAGAAAAGCCTTATTTTAGTTTTAAAACAATGATTTTGACACTGTAACGCCATCCGTTCTAGTTGCTCCAAAATATTTAGCACTCACACATACACCCTAATTTCAATTTCGCATACGCCCATGCTTACCGTCTTCACCAATGTTTATTCAGATGAAGAGGATATTACAAAGTATCGGCGTTGAGATGAGTCCCGACACGTTCGAGAACATCTGGAAAATAGCAGAGGAAAAAGATCCGCAAGGCAACAGAGAGGTAGCCGCTGTATTCTTGCGTTTAAGCAATTCCAATTCTGCGAATGGCTGTAATCAAGCGGTTTCGCCAACCCCGTATTGGTATGCAGGAATTTCAAAGGTACTTGCCGTAAAGGCGATTGCACAACCGCGCAAAACAGTCGAACAGCCGAATTGATTGATTACCTCGATTTCAAGCTCGTATTTACCCATGTTTCCATTCCAGTTCGCAGTTTTAACAGCTCCGTAAGCCGCGACTAACTGTCCGAGTCTATTCACCACAAATCGGTTAGATATGTGCGAATATTAAAATACAATATGTGGGATATGGGATAACGTCGCTGAGCAGCAACTGTACCCAGACGTTAATAAAACCACTCGTGCAATGATCAGATTTTGTGGCCTAAAGTAGCACGAATTTGTGAGATGTAAAGCTGTAGGATTTGGACGATGGAAATAATATTCGTATGTTTTGTTTCTCTCTATATATATATGTTAGCTTCCTAAACAGTTTTCCCTGTGTTGATGTTTATCACCATATATTCGTTTATCATCGAGATAGCGTAGTGTTATAATCCATAGCTGCAGCACCAATGAGTTGCGGGTTCGAGTCCAGCCGAGGTCGAATTCATAATTCCGACCTAAGCGTTGAAGGTTTGTATATGCCCCTCTCGCCATCTAATCCGCGCAAGCGGTGTCTTTAAATCCCAAGAAGTGGGCCGTGCTATAGCGTATATCGATCTGGTTTATATGAACGTTATGGTCTAAAAACACCATAAATGCTATAACCAATATCACCATTCAATCATCGTTTCTGTTATGTTTCTCCGCTCACAATGTACAATGCGATGGACAGAACAAAATGCAACTATGCAAGATGTCGAAACAACCAAGCACACTCAATGCAGTATATAACAACTACACAAACGCGTCGAATAGTCGTAATCAAATTTTAAACCATTCACCACTCAAGTCCTAATCCGGCTCGCAATAATAGTAACTCAGAATTCGATCCTTCCATATTGTTCGAACGCTGTCTATTTCGCTCGCTTGCTTGAATATATCACGGCATCGCTGTTTACACACAACAACGCACTTTTTTTCGTTCATCGCACCGTAACCGTGCGGTATTGACGCGTATGGCGCAATATACAGAGGTGCCTAAATGCGACTATCGAGAGTTTGAGTTTATGATTAATAATTTTATTCTTTCAAAAACACCACAAGATCGCGACACAATGGAAAGATAGAAAGACACAACTTGAAGTCAAATCAATACGGGCCGCGACTGCTTATTGATGCAGCCCCAACAGTGCACATTTCAAATCAATTTCAGGAATACAATTTTCTCGCACAATCGACGCAGGCTCAACGATGCAGCCGACGGATGTAATATTGTCCACTAAATTCAAAAATTGTCAAATTAGTCAATTTTCCTACTCAAGTAGAAGTAGAAGTCGCCGTGAATGTCTACTCAATAACATGTAGACGTGCCAAAACCACTTCAAGTAGATATAGAAAATTAAAGATTGGGAAATTTCTCAAGTACGTAGTTTCAAAAAGTGCATTTGGTCAATGAGTCGCATACTTTTTGCGGTTAATCGGAGGTTATTAATTTCGGCATTGCAGGCTGCATCGTCGCGACTAACGGAAAACGACACGCAGGACCGTAACTGCCGCACCCCAAACCCCCCAATTGTGGGGGGCCGAGCTCGAAAGGGGGCCCAAAATTATTTCGTGAATTAGCATAAATTATAGAGTATTTTTTGGAAATTTATGCAGCTTTTTCAAAAACTTTTCGCGCTCCGCGCGATTTCAAGTTGCCATATATCTTAATTATTGGGTACTCTTCACCCAAGAAAAATACACAAGATATATAGAAATAGGCATATCGGCGTTGGCGATTACCGCGCCACTACGCACCAAGATATAAAGTTTGAGGCCATGTAACATGCGACTCCAAGAGGTGTGCCAGAACGATCGGCAGCGAAAAGGACTGCGCTTATGCTGATACATATAAGTTTAATTGTCCATAGGCGCCTAAATGACTAGCGACGAATGTTCCTGTCTTGGTAATCTGAATCTCACAAGACAAATACCATCCCGCACGGAAAAATGATATGCCGGTGAAGAAATACCAATTTGAAATCGTGTGCATCTTTTAGTTTAGTACAGGGGTGTCAAACTCAAATGACGTCGCGGGCCGGATTGAAACCTTCAGATAGCTCGCGGGCCGCACCATTTAAAGGATTCCAAAATAATACCTCAAAATCAATGTCATTGTTTTTCATTTGAATACTTGGCCTACAGTGACATTAGAATACGGATCACAGCGGTTTAATTCTAGCAGCACCTTTATTCGCAAACAATGAAATTGGCAATGTTACGTAGATTGGGCGGCTAAATACAGTCATAAACCGATAGAACAGTGGCCCTAACGATGAAATATAAGTGTTTCACGTGTTTCCCGCTTATATTTCTTATATTTCTATACTGCCTTTGTTTTAGTCGTATAATGTCGTCGACCGTGCGTATTCGGTGTAAGGAATACAAAAGTTTTAGCTGTAAACGCGAACGTTGCAATTAGCTTCATCATTATTATATCGCGATTCGGGTGAATTAGAAGTGAAGCGGTAGTGCGACCACATTTATTTCAATTTATATTTATGTGTAACTATTATAATCTCTATGTAACCTGCATAAGGGCTTCGCATTGTCGTTTTCGCTCCTGTGAATAACTCGTTTTTGATCAGTTTGTCAAAAAGCTCTGATCTTAATATGCAATTTATTGCGCTCTACCAATTGGGTGTCAATGTAACAACTTGTTCCTAATGGTGGCTAGAAACCGCAACTTTGCAGCCTGGTCGCTATATAAAGTGACCGATGAACATACTCGTCATTTAATGTCTTGAGGGATTATTTAATTAAAGTATTTCTTAGTAAAAATTTCA
>ATSW01014630.1:0-12808 GCA_000444245.1 Botryllus schlosseri | reverse complement strand
GACCCGGCCGGGGATCGAACCCACGACCTACCGCTCGAGAAGCCGGACGCATAACCATTACACTATCTCGCTCCAGGAAACCAAAAGGGTAGTAAAATGAGGTAACAGTAAATTCAAGTCATCAAACGGCAGATTAGGGTAACAATACAATAGCTTTGGAGTATTACTCTTGGGAACTAAAGATATAGACCATGTGATAGATCTGTAGTACCAAATCTTCAATATATTTGTTCACTCACGAATCCATGTCGATAACGACAACAGCTTGAACGGTCGAAATTCCTACCGTTTCCAACGCGGTTAAAAGTGGTGACAACATCGCGTAAGGACCACGTCTGACTCGCATCAAGAAGATTAGATTATGTCGTGAATGCTAAATTTTTATACAAAGGATTGCGCTGTTATCACGTAATCAGCCGTCGTGCTTTGAATTTGAAGCTTCACTTGTAAACTGCTGTCATTCAGCCTATACCGCTGAGTTAAACTTTATTTCCTAAACGTAATAATTCAATGATCCTAGTATTACGTAAAAAGAATCTCGTGCAGTTTTAGCGTTTCCGCCATATGCGTGTTTATTTCGGTTCTGTGGTTGTGATCCGTAAAATGAATAGACATACATAAAACTAATCAATGTTCGAAAACATTAAAAACATGCAGCATCAAATTGCGCAATTGCTGCGGAAGGAAATTCCACTAACAATTCCTAATTATGCATTTAAACATGACGGCCACACGGCACAAAACAACCTTGCCGTACTTTACACTCCATAATTTGTCTGGCATGACCGCGGGCGGGGCGTGTTTTAAAGGCAAGCCGAAGAAATGACGTTGCGACATTCAATATATAACTGGTCAATTACTTCTTCATGTATGGCATCTATTATTCCTAAAAAATACAACAAGAAAACGAATAAAAAATCCCTGAAAAGATACCCGTAGATTGATGATTCTGACTTATGCGACATGGAACTCCTCTAACCCCTAGGATTGTGGACATTCTCTCTATGACCAGACCATACAACTTTTGCTAGTGAAATGTCCACGCCATCTAGTGTCGTGCATATACACCTTACCAGGTCTTCGACGTCAAATCATTCATTTATTCCACAAGTCAAGAATAGTAGGCTACGTGACACAGACCAATCATTATCATAGTCCAACATATGGAATGCCTTTCCAATAGCTTTGGAGGAAATGTCTTTTTCAGCCTTTTGTTGCAAATTTAAATCACATTTACTTATGACGTGTTGAATCATTTGCATTGCATTGCAATTGCCGTTTATTCGATAATCATACTTCGCCAACTTGCTTTTTTAGTTTTGAACTGACAGCCCTTTTGCATTTATTCTTCTCCTATCTTTTGGTATTTTGATTGATTTTAATTATTTCGTTATTTTGTTTACAATTGTTGCTGTTCCAACTTCCCACTGTTCGACCTGTAACGATTTATCTTTTTTTCAATCTATTTATGACTTACTTAATAGCACGGCTTTTATACTCCATCAATGCAGCTGACTGGATGATCCGCGGGAGCCTCTAAGGATCGTATCGCTGCACCAAGTATTATGGTCTGATTGCGATTCTTATTCAATAACAATGTCAGTCTGTCGTGGCGACTACATAATAATATCAGTAGTCGATTAAATCGAATTAGAAGTTTATTGAATCAGTGCGCACTAATAATGTTAAATATTAAACAGAACTCGCAATATGAAACAGGTCAATGTGTACACATAAATAAAGTAGCTACTATAAAAGTTAGATAAAACCACAGTACAAGGCAATGAAATGCAACTTCATGCCAATGATTCGTTATAAATTACATAAGAAATAATATATAAGCGATGAAGCCAGTGGTACGTATAGAGTGATATACAAAACGGATGTGTACAACAGCTTAGGGATGGTGTCTGAAACTGAACATTGCAAATTGTTTACAATTAACTGGACATGGTAGTTATTTTATGGTTGCTAGAAATTTCGATGGCATTACAACATTACATTGCACGCATATGATGTCCCTGGAGAAATGTCTTATGTAGCCTTCTTTAAAAAGATGTCATGGGGAACCAAAAAGTCGGAAAGGTGTAACAGAAAATCATATGTGCATGTATATATGAGGCCTCAGGACACGGGTGTGGGAGCAAAGTAAAAAACTAATAAAAACACAGTATTTATAAATAAAATAAACAGGGATTCCACAGTGACACAACCGTTTCGGTATTTGTGGTGCCGATGGGTGGGGCGAATAATGCGGCAATTCATCGTGCTGAAGAATAGGCCAGCTCATATACTGTAACAGCATTCATTTGAACGCGCCGTTTAAGTTAAAATCGGCACTCAAGGCGTGGTGAGATGCATGCTTGTCGCAAGGATATCCCATGCACCCGTGCACAGAGTTACGTTTCCGGCACAGGCTTATGGCATCTGTTCTCGTGCGAGATGGAATGTCACAGCGGTCGGGAGATGGTCGGATCCGAGACGAAGAACCCTGTTCACTTTGTGGTCATTGCATTCGTGAGCATGATCCGTCAAAGCTTTATAGGCTTCGGATTCCAAAATCGCCATTGCCTGGGCTCGCTTCGGACCTTTCATACCGCTTAGAATTCTGTTCAGGTTGCTGACGTAATGCTCTTCGGCTGTGAATTTACCGGAAGTTGGTTAGTTGCATGTTCACGGCATTCACGAATTACGATCACCCACCATTTCGACAACATAATCGTATGTAAAAATGTAAAGCTTGGTGCAAAATTTAAAAGAGGAAAAATATCAAATTCATTCGTCTCTGCCGATGACATCTGGGAATAACGCTTAGAAACAAGCACTCACATGTCTCGTTCGAATATATATCAGGTATCTCCGCTGATGTCACTTTTACTTTGCCGGAATCCACGTCTTTTCCTCTGATGAACACGTGGTCGAGAGTAGAGAAATCTACCGCCTCGGTTTCGGACTTTGGAATCAAACGATCGTAGTAGAACGTGGGAATATCTGTCCTGTTAGTGACCTCCTGTGAAATGATTGGATAATGGCGTGTAAGACAAAGGTACACATGGCAATATCTGGGCAATAGGGCGCATCTAATGGCGACAGTGTGGCGCAACGCCTGCAACCAAGGGATAATGAGCTCTGGATAACCCTGTTACAACTTCAGGAGCCATATTGCAACATCAAGCTACGTAATCTTATGATTCGGTGCCCCGTGACCAATGAAACATTCAATCACGCAACTGTTTATGATGCGTTGCGTAGCCTAACTATCGATACGACCATTGTTACTTGGAGAAGACACATTGAGTCATCGAGTTTACGACACTTCAATGAAACATTCAATGAATGATTACTAGGGCAAGTTTTTGCAACTTTTGCAACTTTTTTTTACAGCTTCCGACAGCTTCGTAGATACTCAGAATTTATGTAATATGATGTTTCAAGCTGTTTGAAGGGATTTTATAGTGCAACTTTTTGCAACTTTTCTCAATTTTCCGTATCCAATTTTTACAGCAACTTTCACCAAATATTGCTTAAAAATGTAAAGAATGATTTCCAAAAAGGCTATAAAGATAAACTATTTATCGTATAGTTCTATTCTCTTTGATTTGCATAACAAAGAGCTATATGATGGGTTAGCTGCATCTCACTATCTATGACACAATGGTTTGCAAGCAAGAAGTTCAACTACCCCTGCCAAGCACGACCGTGCCCGGACAATATGTTAATAGATCGCGTTATTAATTCTGTCGTTTAAATTTGAAATAGTTTCCTATTTCACGAACGCCCGGGCGAGACCACCGAAAATACCATTTTCACTGGGTCACCTTTCTAGGACTACTGAATTTGTTAAAGTCGTCAAGTGTGAGTTTTTCTGGAACGCCTTGGGTCAAGTTTGAAGACCTAGGGGGTTTGGGGTGCGTTACTTGACTTGTTTTAGTAGGAGGGGGTTATCGCTATGCTGTTTGGCTTTTGGGGGAAAATTATTCCCGCATTGTGTAATTTTCTTGCTGTGTACCGGGAAAAAATGTAATTTTTAGGCGGTCCCGCCATAATGTCTGTGAAATGACAAAGTGAAAAATTTGACAGCTCTGCAGAAACTAGGTTAAACAACGGAACCTTACTGGTATTCCATTCCCTACTAATTGAACAAAAATTATATATGCAACTTTTTCTGCAACTTTTTACAAAATTAAATGCAAATTTCTCGCATTTATAGTGCAACAAAAACTTGCCCTAAATTGATTACGGTTTATTGCATTTTGTTTTCAATGCGGAAGTAGTCGGCGTAGTGCAGGGCTTCGAATACAAATTGACTGGCCGTAGCTCGCGATTCAATGCTTGTATTACTGTACAAGCGGAAATGAAAAGAAAAAAAAAGTGATATTTGAGGGTCTTCGTCAATGTATCAACTCGGCCCACCTGCACCGCATCCAAATATCCGTGACTTCTGACGTTCAGATACGCAGGGAGAGGGTCTTGTGAATTCATGTCTCCGGCGATGATCACGATCGGATCCGAAATTCCGGAGAAGTTACTCGAAACCAGCTCGTCAACCTCTTCCAGAATTTTCTCAGTCTGTCGGAAAAGCGATATTTATCAGACTATTGCCGAATATCAACTTTCCAATCATCATAATCATCTCCTTTCCAAGAAGCAAGATTCTTCTAGGTCATTATCAAGGAAATGTTATCGCGGGATATAAATATTGTACAATTTTCCATCGTATTTCGTGAAAATATCATAAAGTTTCCAAACATATGATGTGACAGACAAATTTTCAATAGTTATTGCATGCATATCAGTATGCTGTAGCCAGGAATATTTAAACATCATCATTGACTGAGGCCATCTCATGGATTGCATTAAAGCTGCCCCGAATTCTCGAGTGTGCTGATAATCGGGAAGTGCGACTGTTCTTGCGTTCTTGGACAGACTCGGGTAAATCTATGATCTGTCACTAACCATGATTTGATTGCGACGTACCTGTCTCACTCGCGTGGATATATTGTCATAATGAAATCCGGTCTGCAGGTGGCAATTGACTGATATTATTGTTTTAGCTTTAATTCCGCCCGACTTCTTCAGTTTCAGTATCGATAAAAGAGCAATGCTGCCGTCTGGTGTCAGTCCGATCATTCTGTACGATACAGATTCGAATACAGCGCTGTTGTAAAACGTCGCAACTCCATTCTCCTGATGTAGATGAATGAATAATGAATATATCTCGGTAAACTCTTCATGAGCAAAATTACTTTTCCTCAATGGATCGACATCTCTAGTTTCTACCAGTATTGCGTCTGGAACCATCGATAGGCTGTAGCGTACGCGTGTTCTGTCGCATGTCGAATTGACGCAACCACTCGTTACGATGGCACAAGCTGACTCAATTTGGCATAGTCAACACAAACGAAATTTCATACAAAGCCCTATAGGGCTCTTTTTGAATGAACTTGGTTAATCAAGTCTCTTTACAAAAACGTATATTTTTAATAATCGTATGCATGCCGCTAAAGTGCTGCTATTACGGCAATCCTTCTGGAATGCCGACGAATAGTCAGCAATCAATTCTATTGCGCTTGCAAACCGGGCATTGTGGAATATAATCACTTCTACACCTAATCGGGTTCTCGGATTCTCCGAATTGCGAATCGTGTTGAAGTCATATTATCAGAGCCACGCCGATTAACGTTTGTCATCGAGTTCGCTCGGTCACCTTAATGCAGCCGTATAAGCCGTAAATAACTATAGTGAATATGGCAAACAAAACCGTACAGTTACAATCGCCAAACAAATTTTGTCCAACAACAACCACCACGGTGCAGAGGTGGAAGTACCGTATGTGAGGCTCAAAAGCAGCACATTTGCTAGGGCTAAATTGTGAAAGCACTTCTCAGGCATTGAAGATTTCGTGCCCTGGTATTAGTGTCTGTCTGTGTAGACCTAATGTTTTAGCTTTTTGAACATTGTGGGTCTGTGCAGTGCGGTTTATTTCTATAGCATCTCTGTCCGTTTTCGTAAATACATATAGCGCTGCGTAGCTCAGACATAAGGCCATGGGCAGTGAACTGTGGTACATTTGTCTGTAGAAGATCCCCACTGGGAACATTCCCGCTTGGGCTGCTCATAATTATCCGACTTTGAAAAAGTCGTGGTTTTCAATCCGTTTCCCATGCCTTATATACCTTACAAACGCACTCTAGATACTTTTTTCAGTAACTCATCTCTTGCATCCGGGTTCAGTTCATCTGTTAATGTTGAGCTGGAAGGGGGACTTCCCTAAAATTTGAATGCCGTGATTCTACCTTGCCTAGTAAATGCAATGAATACCAGGGTGTATGCAGCTGTTATTGTTAGGGGTGATTCGAAACCTCACTATGGATTTTTTGAGTTCGGGATATCATTTTCATATTGCACACATGCACAGGCACACTGCCTTAGAAATCCTCAAACCTATTAAGACTTTCTGTGATGTAACAATCCGTGAGCTTCGATGTATCAGTTTGCGAGATAATCTCTAATGATTAATGTTTGCAACGGGGTCCCGATTACCTCGCCTTTGCCATAGCCCCGTAGCCGCTATATACCCAAAATCGTATATGTTATGGTGCAGTTAAGTATTCGAATACACAGAGAGAGACAGGAAATGAAAGAAATTTAGTCACTCGCGACGTATCCAACCAATAGCACCACCACGATTGCTTACCTGATAAGTTTGATTCTGTTTCAAAAATTCGCTCCAATATTCGTTTTGGTTGGGGGCGAATGCAACAGGCAAGTAGTCGGGATACAATTCGTCTCTGATCTTCTCAAATACATTTGCTTGCACCTATGTTGGAATGGGCTTTATGATACATCACAGAATATGTTGATATAGAATACGATTAAACGTGTCCATTTTGCAACTATATAATCATATTTAGATACACGTAACGTGAAATTGACGGTAACCTTCTAATATATGGGACTGGATTCTTTTACGCTTGGATAGAGATCTAATAACGCATATACTTATATGTAAATTATATGAGAAGGACATAATATCCCCAATTTTACTTGTTGGCAAATATGCCTACATATTTTACCATGGATAGCCTATATATTGATAATATATTTACATATATAGTGTAGTATATTGTATATTTGATTCATTTTGACCCGTGAGGTGTGACTTCATATTTCGCCATCTAGTCAAGTTATAAATTAGTTCTCTATATAATGTGAACTAGATTCAAGCGGCACGACGGTGCACACCATTACATAGAGCTGAATGCTACTGATCTCAATAACAATGCATCTTACCTCTTGCAAATGCACAATATCAGATCGCTGAGTTTGCAGTCTGTCCACTATATGCATTAGGCGGATCTTCTCGTCAAGTAAATTTAAGTCAACGATGCCCCGCTGCGTAAGATCTTCTTGATCTATCCACATCGGAGCGAGGATGTTCCACGTCATGAGGGAGACTCTATGGTTTCGCGGTACATCGTCCGGTGTCTCGGAAGGGCGAGTAGCAAAATAAATGATCAACTGAAACATGGAGCAGTTTGCAAATTAGCTATTCAGCAAATACTGAATATACATCGCTTTACAACATATTGTCGCTCGACCAGACAGATATTTCGAGAATTATATTGTAATACTGAAGAATTGTGGCCGATGGAATATCGTGCGTTGGCAGCCAGGTGAATCAGTTGAATATTATAGTTATTGGTATACATGTAGTTACTTTATACTATTAGGTGCAACTTCACTGAAGTACCGGGAAACTTTGAATCGGGGTCTACCACACCATCATCGGGATGTATTTACATTCTAGCTATTGCGATACTCACCGCACAAGCTACCAGTAGAAGTACAACGCTACCACCAATCACCAATCCCTGCAGGGGTTTCTTCTTGAAATCTAACGGATAATTTGCCATAGCGCAAATGTAGTAATCACTTATTTTCGAAGGTTTATCTGCAAATAAGAAAAGATTATGGATGTTTAGAATCAAGTGCATTTCTGCGCCATCACAATGGATTCGTGATTAAACAGCAATCTTAATCAGGTGCAATTCAATATATTCAGGCGCTTGCGACAGAAATGAAAATAGAGTGTGCAAATAACATGTAGGACTGTACGTGTCAATTAACAAAACTTGCTATTTGTTTAAGCGCATGCACAATTGCACACTATACTTGGATTAGGTTCCTTGTGGTACAGAATTTGAATATTGCAACGAACAACACATTCATATTCGCAATTTATTCACTATAAGCCTCTCAACCGACCCTCGTCGGTAGTGGCCGTCAGTATAATACGGAGATTGCAATTCGAAATATAAAGATGAAATAGGTAGTGTGACGTAAGAATGGTTGAAGTAATTATTACCATGATCGCGACCTGAGCGACAAAAACAATAACCTGTGATATTACCTGTATATATATAGGGCCATAGGCCCACATATACGTTCACAGAGAGTACTTTGTGCTTGCCTCGTGCAAGACTTAATATAATAATGTATGCAAGACTAAAAGATCACCTCAAATAAATAGGAACGAGAGTTTATATATATATATATGTAATATATGATTGGTGTGGGAGTGTACCGGAGATTTATACATGACACTGTTACTTCGGCCTGACGCACTTTCTGCGTCACTTTTCTTACAATTTACGTAACGGTAACATCCTGTCACGCGTCTTGCGTGTTCTGCTTGCAATCACAGCATTTCCAATATACGGAACATTCTAATTGCTTGCTCTTCTTGTCGGTAATGCCATAGTTATATTGTTTTTAGAATCAACCTGCAGTCATTTCAGACTTTTTTATGCGTTAGAAAGATAATTTGATTCGCATTCTTATATATATGACACGAGTTTCGTTGAAAGTAACCTCTTCAAAATGTGTTACAGGCCAATTTTCATTTCACTGACCACTCTGAATGCAATGTGTTGATTCATAGGTATATATTTGTGGCAGAGGTTTGGGTGAGGTTTTGTTTATTATAATGAAATTTCTTAAAATACATAATTATGTATAAAACGACATCCGGTAAACCACATAAAATAATACAAAGATACTCCTCGGTCTCGCCTTGAATTGCAGTTGTCTGATCTGAACAATGCAAGCTTGATATCTGATCTGATGTAATATTTTCGCAACCCTTGCACTAATGCGGTCGACCGTAGACACCTCTATGCAATCACAGTTGCATTTTGATTGTGTGTCTATTTAGTTAGATTATGATACAGCGTATATTTCCGATCTTACCTACCACTTTTCGCGATTGCGTTATACTCTCTTTCGTGATGTCTTTTTATAGTTTTGGACAGTGAGTTGTCTACTACGACTTGAGAAAAACTGCATCTTAAATGGTGCAATTCAAAATATTTCCCCTGTAAGCTAGCGCGGTACTTTATTGTGTGGCGCAATCCCATGTGGACATGGAGGTACAACCGGGAGAGGCCATGGGCTCTCCACCGCCTATAAGCCCATCATAGGCCTATCATGTGCATCCCGTAGTTTGAATTTTTGAGTCATCGGGAAACTGAATTCTTACGTCAATAGATGCATGACTAGCAAATATCCTAGAGGTGTTACACCGATGGGACTATATTTCATTTTTACCAACTCGTAACCCGCCAAATCATATGACTTGAATAGTATATATATATTCCAGTCTTATTTCAAAAGCTTATCTGTCACGTGTAATCCGAATTCACCTCTAATACATAATGGGCATAGATGGATGCTATACATACGTCAGTGTATTTCGGCAAGACCTCTAGGCCGCTATATGTGGCTTCTCGCTTACAATATATTCTAGTACTGTCGAGAACTATTATTTCAATTCAATCAATTTATTGCTAAAAATTTCATCATTTCAATACACCACAAGACTGCGATTCGATGAAAGATAGGAAGGTGTCGAAATGACTTGGAGTAGTCTTCGAAATCAGACACCCACCTGGTCTAGGCGATGTAAATCTTGAATATTGCTGACCTATACCTAAATAACATGGGAGAACACCGCTCGGTCAAGTAGCCTACAACGGCATACCAATACTATAATATGACTTATTACGGTAGACTTTATAGCAGCAGCATTCACTTTCCCAAGATTCAGGAGCGCGAGTAGTTCTTTGTTCATGCCGGAAGTAATTCGCAGTGATAAAGCTTCAACATGAACGTATACCCTGGATCAATTACGCTGTCTTGAAACATGAAGCTGTCTGCATGATGGGACGGCGTAAATCCGGGCCCCTAAACCCATTTACGATCATTTTAGGTAGGCCTATACTCGAAATCTGGGTTTTGCATCGCTGAAAACCCGGATATCATGAACTATGTCGTTGCGCACTATACGTAATAGCCTACTATTTATTGATACTGCGCGTCATATCATCTAAGTAATTATATTATGGTATATATAGCCTACTCTGCCGCGGAGGAGACCATCTGCGTAGCATCGTGAACAGTGGTGTTAAAACAAACTTAAAAGTATATAATTATTGTCGAAGAAATAGCAATTTGAAAGACCTTTAAACATACTTCCAGTAGAAGTAAAAACTGGAGGTATCAAAATTGGTTTCAAAAAGTAGATTTGTTCGAGAGGTCGCAAATTTTTATCCGCTGATCGCAGATGGATTTAGAAAGGAGCCCAGAATAACCTCCGTCGCGGAATCGAACCCGCTGATCGTCAACAATATGCTATCTCCCCCGTTTCCCCAAACCACACTCTACTTTACAAAAATGCAGAGTGTAAAAATAATGTAGTTTAACGTCAAAATCTGTTAGTTGGAAGTGGAAATAATCGAAAAATCAGATCATTTGAGCAATCATTACAAGTCGAAAAAACTTACTGAGTAGGCCTATACTTCAAAAACGTAGAAGTACTTCGTTAATCCTCAACTCAAACTCTACATCTTGTCTGCATGGTACGGTTGCGTGGAGATGTATGGATTGTACAGTATGAGGATGTTGGGTTTCAAAAGGATATGAATGGGAGCGGAAATCCATCAACTTTTTCGGCATGATGTGTACGCATCAGACTTGCACTAACTACTGGGTTTTCAGAAAGTGCAACTATAACTATAACTATAACTAGAATTACCTGATTTCCCAAATCCGAAACTAGAACTACCCAATTTTCAAAATCCGCAACTAGAACTAGACCTAGAACTAATCAATTTTCAAAATCCGCAACTAGAACTAAAACTACCACTACAATATTTTTAAAATTAGCAAAAATCCGTTAGTTGGTTGGCCATCAACTAACTAAATGGGTAGTTTGTACAAGTCTGCCTGACTAACTTTACTGGTAGTCCTACAGATTCCAACACATATGGTATGCATACATGTGGTAGACTTTTGTTTTGTGCGACTCACTGGAAATTAGGGGTTCCCCGAAAGCTTGTAGATTATAGCGTTGGGCAGACCCGGGCATTTTACGACCCGCGGGCCGAATACGGACTATACTTTGAAGAACGATAAAATCTGTCCCAAAAGACCCTACTTCGTGTTGATTTACGAAATTTTATGGATTCACCTTGGAGCTTTTCCATTTTGAAAACTTTTGTTTCACTTTTTGCAAGCATGGTTATAATAATGCACATCAAATCATTTAGCGTGTCATGAAAAATCATCTTGCGTTCCACTTTTGGCACGCGTGCCTGGGGTAGCCGATCCCTGGCGTAATCTATATCAAAAATAAAGTCGATATCACATGGATTAATTTAAGTCGGAATTATGACATAAGCACGCAGTCATTCGACAGAGGCTGCGAGATGTCGAATTCGGCAAACCTTCCAGCGAAATTACCAAAAGAACAGGGAGATTTTAGCAAGTTGCGCTCCGCTCGGGATAGTAACCAAGCTGTAACATCCCATACATTTTGGTGTATTAATAGAAGGATGTGACTATAGGGGTTGGTGTGATTAAAATGAGTTAACAATGTTTCTTGTTGAATAATTACGTGGGATAAATATTATTTTTGTACTAAACTCTAAATTATTAACTCCTCAATAGTAACACATCCACCCAGATGCTTGTGTTAAACACGTACTTAATTGCTTTCAATTTATAAATTATGAGAAATTAATACACCGCAGAATATCGTGCAAGCTTTAGACTTAGCTCGCAAACGGATATCCTGCCTGCCATTCTCAGAAAAATGGTTGTCCATCTGTGACGTAGGGATTCCCAAGTCATTAAAGGTTAAGAACCGAACCGTACAGAACTGGATTTCAATCTCCACGGCAACACATTATAACTTTTATTTTATCGGAAATATGAGACATTGAATGGGCATTTCAAAAGAACGGGGTTTCGAGTTTGAAATGGGTGAGATTCCGACGCCAAAAAGCCATCCGCTGGCTACGCCACTGTTTAGCAGTGATGGCTCTGAGCAAGCAATGGCTGCGCAAACATCATTCAACAGAACACCGGCATCTCAATTCACCCAAAAAGACGACATGCGTATTCTAGTTGTTCAGCAACTAATATTTTCTTCACACGTACAACTATCTAGATCAGTGGTTCCCAAACGGTGGGGAATTCAATGGTTTCTGGTGGGGAATAGACGCATTTGTTCAAAATTATACACAGGACAGTCTACATATTCACGGAGACACATGCGCAATTGGCGTTACCAGTTAGCTGCTCTGGAATGTATGTATCGAAAATCATATTGCGTGTTGTTCACAAAACCTCATTTGTAACTCTGGATGGCCAATGATGGCGTCACAAACGCATCCAGCAAGACTAGCTTGACGTGAAATAACGCTTTCGCGAAATTTTGAGCGTTACTGGTATCGGTTCACAATAC
>ATSW01014629.1:0-10817 GCA_000444245.1 Botryllus schlosseri | reverse complement strand
CAACAGTAGGCCTATAAAGTAGGCTACAGGCTGTAAATTATCAAATGATAAGTTCACAGACAGCGCAAAATCTACGATACAAACGAAATGTAGAGGTCAAAAAATGTTTGATTTTGTAAACAATTTTGACAAATTTTGACCTAACGCTACAATTTTGACCTAATTTTGACTTTTTTTGACATGTCAAAAAAAAATCGCCCTACTAATAATCAATAATTTGCTTGTAACTTTTTTTTTGTTCATTTTTAAGACAAAGTTCAATGGAGGTGAGATAGAAACTTGTTGTTTCCGCATCTTTTAAGCCCAAAATCAGCTTTCTAGCGTAAGCGGTCATCCATATATAACGAAATTGGCTATTTTTAGCACGTTCGGTGAAATTGCACGACCACTAGAGGGTGCACGAGCCCAAAATTATTATAGAAATTATTTTTTTGCAATTTGGCACCACATATCAAGTGTCCGTTTTGAAATTCAAAATTTTCCATTTTTCACTCCACCCTACTGGCATAGAAGCAACCATTATCAAGATCAAAAAGTTGCTTTTCTATCACAAGTAATACTACGGCAATGGATTTCAACAATAAGGATTCATGGGATCATCAATTTCATAATATAAACGTTGTCATCGATTTCAGTGATTGGCAGGCCAAATGCCAGAATAACATGCATATCAAACTACTGTTCCGACAACATACGTACCCACCTTGATTATGAATGTATTGTTTTGGGAGGCGGAACTGTTTCTTGTAGATACTGTTGTAATAATCCACACCAACTTCAGCTTCTGGCACAGGTATGACCATGACTTTTTTGTCGCCATACACTTGTTGGGCAGATATTGCTCGCTGAAGATGATGCTCCTGCAAATGAAAGTTAGGAGAGTGTAAATAACAATGTTGATGGCTATCATATTTATATGATTAGGATTTCATCTACAAGCATATGGGCGAAGACAACTGCTTGCTTGGTAACAGTGACAGATACCCCGGCATCAGCAGAGTGTGGGAACAAAAATATCAATGGATATTGTATTTGTATTGGAATTTTACAAGAATTTCATGCCTGCTACACATGTAGGCTGTGGGCAAAGGTAACTGCTCACTGTGTTAGAGTTGCAGATATCTGGATATCAGCAGAGTATGGGAATGAAAGTATTAATTGCTGTCATGTCATATATAATCTTAAAATTATATGCCGGCTACAAACATATGGGCAAAGGTACCTGCTTATTGTGTAGTTACAGAAGTCTAGGTTTCTGCGAATCGTAATAAAATTTTCTAATAGTAATATGGATGAGAATTGGGCAAACCTAATGTAATAACCTACTAATAGGCAGGCGCCATTCAGGTGTGTAGCCAGAGGGGGGGTTTCGGGGGTTGAAACGTATTTAACTGTTCAGGACAGATCAGGGACTCGCTAATTGACAGCACTTCCAGACTCGTCGACAAGGTTATCGTACGCATGTAATCGTCAACACGAGGAGACTGTATGATCGTCATTTGCGCATGCACTCAACCCTAATGATTTGATGTTATATTAGTAAATTCGGAAAAATCTAAATATCTCCCATATATTTCAAAACCCGCACCTGGCGCCAATTCATATGTTGTGCTGAATCGTGCACAGCTAATTCCAAGGGAAGTTATTTTCTTTTTCGATTGATGCGTCGCTCATGACCAGTTGCTAAATTGCTGCCTACGAGCACAGCAAAACAACACCGTTATAATTACATCTACCCACGTCACAGCATTGCTTCATCAGAATGGATTTGTATGCCCCCTCAATGTGTTGTCATCAAGTTAGTTTTGAACGGTACGGAATAATTGTGCTGTTGCACTTAGATGACAACAATTTGTCATGATGTAACAGATCTGGGTGAAGATTTGTGGCTAACCATGTCTCTCCTTTGTGCGGGGCAAAAATTTGAGTTTGAGCAGAGCGTACTGTGTAGGGTTACCATACGTCCTCTTTTAAGAGGATTTGTCCTCTTTTTTGACTTTTTTGAAAGCGTCCTCCTTTTGAAAGTGTCCTCGGAGGACGCCCTTTTGTCCTCTTTTTTGAGATTTTTTCCTCTTTTTTGAAAATTTAGGTCAGATTTATAGGAAATTGCGAGTGATATGCCATAAATTAGCACAGAAGTGACGCTCCGGCAGGTATTTCGGAGTGAAAAACGACGAATTTAGCTCTGAGCGAAAAGATGACCTTTATGTTTTTTATCTAGTCATCCACCTAGCAATGTGTAGAGAAAAACGGTATTTTGAGCTCTGAGCGGAAAGATGACCTTTTTTTTAGTCATCCACCTAGAAATGTGGAGAGAAAAACAGAGTGGACCGGTTTTGCAAGTCTCAAATTTCTGAAAAAGTGTCCTCTTTTTCGATTTCCAAAATATGATAAGCCTAGTACTGTGAGCTATGCTTGTCTCGGAGTGGATAACAGACAGATTACCCGCATTTCGGAAGTCTAGCGTCCAATAGCAGGTCTAGCACACATATACGAATACTACACCCTACCGTACATGTTAGATTAAAATGATATAGCAAAGGGGTGAATGAAAGACCGAATACAAATCCCACACCATATTGTGAACTTAACCAGAGTCATAGATGCTTGGAGGTGTGAGGGACATGGGGATTACTGTTGACTGTGGTTGCCGGTGAACTCGGCCCTCAGTGAATTCGGCCCTCGGTGAATTCGGCCCTTGGGAAATTTTGTAATTAAGTGTATTAACAAGTATTAATATGAATTATTATACTAATGTTATTATCAACTGATTTGTCAATATTGTGAGGTCAGGGCATGCGTAGATCACGCAGTCACGGCGTGATCACGGATTGCGCAAGCGCCAAGCGCGGGAGATAACGCTAAGTTCACATATCGACCACGCGTGACCAGCTCATTGTCGAGTTGACTTGGCGAGGGGCGGACGTGCGACATCCTCGTATCTGTTCATGACATCGCATTGGGTCTTATCGCATTGTACATTGTGTGTCACTTGTTCAGATGAAATATATATCACAACGATTTGTTATTGCTCACATATCAACCACGCGTGGTCTGCTCGTTATTGCAACTGTAGGTTGGGGTGGGGTCTTATGGTTGGGTAGGGGGAAGGGGGACATTAGGGTTGGGGTGGCATTAGGGTTGGGGGACATTAGGGTTGGGAGTGGCATTAGGGTTAGGGGAGGGAAGTATTAGGGTTGGTGGTGGGTTAGGGTCCAAGTTGGGGTTAAGGTATCCCTAGATTAGGGGATGAGGGACATTAGGGTTGGAGTAGGATATTCGGGTTAGGGAAGGGGACAGTAGTGTTGGGGAAGGGGGGATATTAGGGTTGGAGGAGGGGATAGTCGGGATGGTTATGGGTTAGGGTTCAAGTTAGGGTATCCCAAGATTAGGGTGCCCTGACGTGAATATCCCCCAGTCATATTATGTAGGGTTACCATATTATGGAAGTCTGAAAAGAGGACCATATTTTCATTTGTAGTTTCGGAATCAGTAGCTTTTGATCAAGACCAGATTCAGTAAATTCTGCCCTCTGGAAGATGGGCTAACTTTTTAATTGCCAGAAATCCTACAGTCGCTGCCGCAAAATAATTCCGAATATAGCCTCAGCGAAGCAGAACGAAGCAGCAAAATCGGTCGTTGACATTCCAGGTGATTCTTCCTTATCTGAGATTGACCAATCACTTGATAATAATAGTAGTTTAATAATTAATAGTTGTTGATACACTTTATTACAAAATTTCCTGAGGGCTGAATTCACCGAGGGCCGAGTTCACTGGTAATCGACTGTTGGCACCAAGAACACTAGAATCTAGCTTACTGTGTGACCAAGGACATAGGGGTAGCCCTACAAACTTGGGGTGCGGTGAACAGATATAGATATTATTAGCATGACAATATCAATGAATCAGGAAACTATAATAAACAGACCATAAACGAGTGTTATACGCTGGAATCGGCTGGACCATGAAATTCAGTTTTGAGTTGACGAAAGTTCAATCAAGTGTGCACACTGCACAGTAAACCCCATAATTGAAAACGCTTCATGGTCACGTGTGCTGATCGGTAACAACTCAAAGTACAATTTAGATTGAGGATAATGTAAACAATATTGCGCGGGAGCAGTTCATTGTTGTTCAACTGTTCACATGGCACGTGCATAATGCTGTTCCCGCTTTGTCCACTCAACGACGCCAACTAGCGGCGGTGATTTTACGCAGTTTCAGCCTAATTTCGGTAACGCCCTTGAATTCAAACTTACAGATTCTTCCTCTTTCTCCATTCCTGTGGGCATTTGGGGCACCGCTCGATTCAATACTGAGTAGTCCGGCAGGTCAGCGACTTCATCCTTGCGGTAAACGGGCATCGACTTCGTGGCGTCCAGCGCACGAGCCCGAAATGAAAGCTTACTCATGACTGTCGTACTGTATCCTTCCCGGCCTTATTCCGCCTTAAACCTACGCCGCTTTCGAATTCTGCGCTTCTCGTCAACTGCACAGGCGTATTACACCTGTCGATAGGCGTAACTTCTCTGTCTGCGCCCTCAGATCCAGCCATAGCACTGAAAAACCCAACCAGACACTTCCCGCTCGACCCTTGTTTTCGCGTCCATCATGGCGGATCGACAGATTTCGACTAATCCCACAATGCAAAGCGCGTCGGCGCACTAATGATCTGCGCAGCTCTCTCACGCTCAACGATACTTCCTTCTCTGCCACGGTTGAATGACACTCCCCCGGTGGACGCACAAGGCACAACTAGTGTTTTATAGTAATCTGGTAACAGTATATATAGTAAAATGTTAACGGCGATATATAGCCGCGCGTATCTTTTATTCGCGACCTGCGGATAACACTACCCCATTGCCGACTCCTACGTAGGAAAAAACAATCGATGTATCCAGTATTCACGCAGAAGTACGAGATATGTTACTGTCGACTTGTCTTGTAACATCGTAAAAAAGCTGCAACATTAGTAGCAAAAAATTCGAATCGCGTCATGTAATCTAAAGTGATGACTCTCGATCCGCTGTGTCTATTCGCGAATGCTATCTAAGCTACAATTTGGCCACATATTCCCAGCGAGACATCCCCATGTCTTCATTTTGCACTTCTACATCCTTTGAAGAGTTTGAAAGCCATGATGTTCACAGAGTCAGTGGTATTTTAAATACCCATACACCACTCAGCGAAAGCACCTGGAAAGCTATGTTCACTGAATTGAAATAGTATTTTTAATCACTCAGGGCAAGTACAAACGTAACTGTCGGTATTTCCCGCCAATAACATAGGCTAAAAAGATCTTGAAATGTTCATCATATACAACATCCAGTCTCAGCTTTATATCAGTGCGAGTATGGAAACCATTTTCCCCTCTCATAATTTCAACTGCTAGTAAATAACTGCGCGGAACGCTAAATTCTATGCAAGCTACAAAAAATGTATCAACTGTACCAAGTCTCTATCTTAAGATTCTGAACGTCCACGTGGGCAATGTTCAACAATGTCTTGAAGGTAGCAGGTAGTATCATAAAATTTAAAACGTTGATGTAGCATTCACAAAATTCAAACACAAATTCGAACACCAGTAGAATGTTCACTGTTCATTTACCCTGGTTTTCAATAATGAAGAAACACATTCGATAATAAGCGATACGGATTGTGTCTAGACTAGAATCCAACAGATATTAGATTTTTAAACCGATCCCAATAAAACCAACAACCTTCACCAATAACCCCGACATATTCAGCTGGTTTTCAAAAGATATAACATAGCTTTACGCGCATTTCCAAAACCTCGGAGTATTTATTCAAACAGCTTTAGAACCACTGCTATACTTGGACATGTAGCAGAGTGGAAAGGCTTCATTTGGTCAAAGTGACGCTACTAGAAACATCAATACTTCCAGTCTAGAAGTAGCAGATTGTTGGTCCAACTCCCTACCACCATAAAGTGCCGTCACAAAAATTGCCGATAGATATGCTTGGTCCGTATAGGTGAAGTATAGTAATACTGCATCAGAAATGAAGACAAATCTTCCTTGAACATGCAGCCGTTTGGATGTCAGTATGAACATCGTAATGAACGCATTTGTATCAATTCAATCAAACGTGGACAAACAATGTGTATGTGCGATGGGAATGATCAGCGGAAAATAATAAGAATTAGTAACTCAATTACAACTCGAACGTTGGTCGACCGCATTAATGGTGGTGATGATGTTTCATCTGCTTCTTCTTCTTCTTCAGCTCTTTTCTCTCATGCTTTGACAAATGCCGCTGAAATAAAGACAGACATGGGAAAATCGTGCGAGCATTCACCCACGCACGCAGGTAGACTTGTACAAACTACTGGAGAGAGTTAATTTATCAACGAAAATAGTCATGATTGTATTTTCAACCGCGGAAGCCTCGAAACCTCTATTGGTCATATCGCAGTATACGAAACATGTACGGACCAGTGTTGGGATGACTCGAGTCATGACTTGACTCAAGTCACCCTTTTCGTATGACTTGACTTGACTCGAGTCACTTTGCTAAAATGACTTGACCTGACTTGACTCGACGTATCAGAAATATGGATTGACTCGTGACTCGGAGCAAAATTCACGAGTCAATTTCAAATCATCAACTAATCAGTGTCGATATAAAAATCACTGTATGCCTTGCATATGTTCGGATTGTTCGCGAAACACTGGTGTAACCCGTGAAAGCGACCAATCATTCAATGACCGTGTGTTTTACTGAGACTGCATTGCTCTCTCATAAATAAATTGACCACAATCGAATTGATCGAAGCTTACAGCTTACGTTGTCGAAACATAGTACTAAAGTGATTTAATAGTAAATTTATATTTCTGTTCTCCGTGCTTATCTTACCCAAACCTCTTGTTTTTTTCAAATTGAAATCGAATATAGTTTGTTTACTCCTCAACCATTGGCGCAGACTTGAAGTGTATCATAGCAATATGTATAAATGGGTAAGGTATTGCATCTTATCAATTCGTTTCTCTATTCTCTGTCAAGGCTGACAACTATACACTGAGGCTATGCAATTATTACCTAGTCGAGTGACTTGACTTGACTCGAGTCACCTTCGAAAATCTATTGACTTGACTTGACTCGAGTCAAAATGTGCAATGACTTGAAATGACTCCTGACTCGAAGGTAGTGACTTGATCCCAACACTGGTACGGACAATAGTGGAAATGAAAAAGTAATTATCAACCAACGCAAATACCGGCATGGTTGATAAAACACCAAATTAGCTCAAATGTGATGTAGAGCTGGCATTATATTATTTGTTGTCACATAACACTAGTGAGCGGTACTCGAATACTTGACTCCAATCCTAATACTTAATTCTGAGCCAAATCACTAAGAGACTCGATTTTGCCCAACCCTAACGACGAGATGTGTTTTCTAGTTGTTAGGCAACCAACATTTTTTGAATGTGCAACTAGAAGCAGGACTACAACTACTCAAAAAAAGTGGTTAGTTGACCGTCAATCAACTAGATTGGTAGTTAGTACAAATCTGCACGCAGGCCGAATAAAACCATCTTGCCCTTACATATTCCTCATCCGAGCTGGAAGATGACGAGCTGCTAGAACTCGAATGGCTGTGGCTATGGCTGTGATGGTGGTGATGAGGGTGATGGCCGGGGTGACCCACACCATGCATGTGATGCCCGGGCGTATGCATCTCTCTTTCTACATGCTGAACTTCATGTTCAAGATGTCGCTCCTCTTGATGTACAGCTCTTTCAGCCTCGTGTATCTCATGTTCAACTGCATCAACATGCATAAGACACATATTAGCATGTTGTAAGCACTTGGATGTAAAACACAATGGCTCAGTCGCTTCTCATCGAAATTAACACCAAATGTTCGAAAATGAAAATATCTTAACATTGTAATAAGCTAATTTTACACAACCTTTTTTCTGAGTACTTAAATAGATAAGGTGTTTCTTTATGTCAAGTAATTATGGTAGGCGATCTAACCAAACTTGGGAGAAAAGCCAATCGCAGGTGTGGGTGTATGGTAGTCTATATTCCCACAACATCATCCCACTCACGTGTGGAGAACATGAAGATAGTTATAAGATTGTTTGGGTGTTTAATTAATCATTGATCACGAATATTAACATCCTACACCATGTAATAAATAGAGGTGTTTAGAAAATATAGAAACGTCAACATGGCCAGCGTTGCTAAGAAGCGAGATCAAAGCGTTGAGAATAAAAGAGGGCGTTTCTCATTGTAATAACTTGATAAAACACCTTTTCAGTATGGTACCGGCGATATAAACAAAACTACTAGGACAATAAAATTGCTACTAGCATCCAATACATCTCTGAAAGTCAACACCTACACATTTCACTAGTTCCAATCCATCACATATATAAATATCTTGTCTACACAATATGTTCTGGTTTTACTGCTATAGACAAAAAATGAAAAATATTGTACCGTGGTGTGACATGCTTCCTCTTTCCAGAATTTTCCTCCACAATTTCTAAAGAAGGAGAATCATAAGTTTAATGCTTAAAACATTGACAAGTAAATTCATTAATTCATCAAACATTCCTTTATCAACGCTCAGTTAGACACAAGAGCTGTGTAGTATGTTAAGCATTGATACTATTTACATGCCTATAGAAATGATTATTTTTTAACGAAGAAAATCCACATGCTATTTTCTTATCATTCGGGGAAAACATTCAATAATCAATCAAGCAAAAACAACATATTACCAACAGCTATGCGCAAAAATTGACCCAAAACAGACAGCAGTTACTGCAAATTTGCACAATACCTCACATTCACAACACCCTAACATACAGTGTGCAAAAATACTCTTTAGGTGTGATGCTTGTTGGTAATCAGTAATCAATTTTCATGTTGCGACCCCTAAAACGTCCATAGCTTTCAATAAGGTACCAATTATGAGCAATGATTATAATTATTCAAAAATTGTTAATGGTCGCCACATGCCACAAATGGTCTACTAGTTACAGAGATATGAAAAAAATTGTCAACATACCTGTCAATTCGAAATCCAGATAGTCCGAATGCTGAAACATGGACTTGTCCCACCTTATAAACTCGACAGGAACATATTTTGGCTCCATGTTAAATATTAACAATGTCTAGCCTACTCTAGGATGCTAGGTCAAATCGGGATTCTGTTGAGAAAAAATGTTTAGCACATATTATGAAGGAATCAAATATTTTTCACAAACATTCTTTACTATAAAATCAGATTAAAACCAAATCATTAAATTAATAAGTTCAACCAACGCCCTTTATTCTATTTGCACGTAATGAATGGATAAGAACAAAGTGTATCGGTTTTAGGATGCAACCAAAATAGTACCAGAGTCAGTTGGATCCTTGTTTGAATCTTGAAAAAAAAAACTTATCCTAATCGATTAATTGAATATAATATGCAAGCGATACCAGCTAATCAGGAGCGAGTAGATTAGTGAAATACAGGTGTCAAAAAGAGTCAATCTTATTGCACAAGAACAATGCACAATATGCACATGCAATCTCAATCAAATAGGCCTATATGGGAACGGCAACTAATAGGCTGAACTGAGCTAATGGTTCTGAGCTGGAATTTCAGTAACATCCAAAATTATGGTCGTTAGCTAGGACGAATTCTTGCACAAAAGGACCAACTTTCCTGTTTGATGCTCCAGCAACGCTTGATGAAATTGCAAGGCCTTCATAGTGAACTTTATAACATAAATAAAGTACGTACTGTTACAGTTGCTAAACCCTACATTCTTCATAGTTCAGATTGGCAACATTCATTAATATCAGTTCGCAGGTGCAGGTCACCCGTGCAATCTTGTCAATCATGTGCATTGGTGAGTTCCATTCTGTGAATTGGACACAGGACACTGATTCTATTTTTACCATGGGTTATATGAATTTACTATTATGTGCATTTTTTCATAAAGCTTAGGTAGTCTCATAGTTATATCAATACTTTACATTCAACTTCAGGCAATTGGCGATATTTACGAGTCACATAACACAATTAAAATCAAAAAAGTCATCAGGAACTATAGTAGGCCTATGTTAGCTATATATAGCCCAATATGGAATATGTGTCTTGTGCACACGCACACCAAAGATTCTACTGACTACACACATCAGGTGTGATACTGAGAACCGTCTTAGCACACCAAATATATTACGCTAAACGTATATAGCTGAACAGGGAATACACCTATATAGTTTTAGTTCATTAGCTCGGTTTATTAGCAATTTTTATCAGTTCAGTGCACCACAAAAATTGCAACACAATGAAAAAATAGGAAGGTGTCGAAAAGACTTTTGAGCAGTCCTTGAAGTCAGACACGGTCGACCTTGGCCTAGCCGATGTAAAGAGGAGGCATGCACACTTAAAAGTAAAAGAAGATAATATAGAAAAGCAAGCGACAAAAATCTGTATGTGTTCTACATGATCAATGAGAACTATACCAATCCACGCGAATTCATAAACAATACTTCATGATCTTGATCAGTCAGAGTAGAATTGGTGGCAACGTCACGCAGAACTTTTTGTTCAATTACTTAATTATTCTATGCAGAAAAGCTCTCATCACGCAGGATTTATTTCAAAAAATTAATCAATATTCCATACGGATTGATCAGTATATGCATATTTTGCTTCCGTGGATTGAACTGAGCAATAATTATGAAATTGTAACCAGCATCACTGTCTCCAAAAAAGAGCTTCTTGGAGGTACAGAACTTCAATATACAATTGAATAGTATATTCATATTGAAATGAACCCGAA
>ATSW01014628.1:0-10571 GCA_000444245.1 Botryllus schlosseri | reverse complement strand
ACTCAGCACCAATGTTACAACCAGACGATATATTTACTCTGTCACAATATCATGGTATAATTAAAAAAATTGCATCAATTTGTGACTGCTTCGCGAATATGCATATTGATTCTTTCTTCCTCTATGCAACTGAATTGTAATTTGCAAATAATGCCCAATTCTATATATGTCAGGCGTGGCCAACCTTTTCGGCCAAAGAGCAACATGAGATTTACGAACCATTGCGCGGGCAACTTGAATGTTGATAACCTTTTTTTAGTCATCCGATAGGAACGAACCGATTTAGGTAAGATTGAAAACACGACTTATATGACCACGCCTTAACATTGATAACAATTATGTAATGAAAAGTCCGTGTGCAACTGTACAGGGCGCAGTCATGACCTGGTCGCGCGAAGCACGAAATATTTTCAATGGCAATGAATGAATTCGATCAATAAATAGGCCCTACCTCTGTATTGTAGTGGGCTCATTTGGCAAGGTCAGGATTATTTGGCGTTTAAGACGTAGCAATATCGATGGTTTCGGTCAACATGCCTCTGTCATTTTGTGCAAATGTTTCATCGCCGACGATCTCGTTCGAGCGCACATGTTGGACGTCACGTTATCTACTAATTGTGAGTATAGTTGGACTCAATTCTGTAAATTACGCGTATTTTGTAAATACCAGGAGAGGTTCCAATACCAAATGAAAGAAATGTGACAATAAATCATGGGAAAGAAAAATTTCAAGTCAAATAAATCTGCTACGGAATATTCTACTTTGTGGTCAATGGTCATATACGAAGATCTGCGATGAATGTGGCTGGGCCCTGGTTACGCCAAAGCGTCGAAACTGATGTTTTATAGTCATCAAATTTCGCGGTCAGGCTAATCAAATGTTGGTTGGCCTTGCAATTTTACCTGATGTTAATATATAATTTCTAGAATTACCTCGCAGGCCACACAAAACCTTCTCGCGGGCCACATTTGGCCTGTGGGGTACGATTTGGCCGCCCCTGATCTGAATCGTTACTAATAACAGTGATTGATGGTACATAAAAATCCTGTTTTAGTTATTCTTATAGTAATTTAAAGTTACCTTTGAAAGCAATTGTTTTCATGATAAAGAAGTTGGAGTCGGAGTCGAAGTCAGGGCCATTTCTATTCCCTCTAATCAACAATATTATCAGAAAATATATCAAGATGACCGAACGCGAAATGAGATTTAATGCTCATGTTTGCTCTGCAGATACCAATTCTCGGACCAACTGTTTGTAGTTGGGTTCTTTTTGATCTTCCAAAAAGTTTTATTTACTACATCCTAGAAGGGATGCCATGCAGTGAACACCAGTATGGCGGATTGGTGTACCGCACGTACCCTCTCGACGTCGGATCATCAATTACCAATAATTGATGATGATTGTGCGCGTGTCTGGATTCCGACTATTTAAAGAAGACCTTCGTTAGATGCATGCTGGCTTTTTACCTGACGACTGCTGCCGGCTTTTTACCTGACAAGTGCTGCGTGCCGCCTTACCTGACAAACGCTGCTGCCTTTTTATCTCACGAACGACCGACGCTGCACGACCAACGCTGTTTATTTTACCCAATGTTTTATCCTCAGTCTGTTCAAGTTTACGTTGTACAATAAAGTGCTGGCCAACGTGTTCACCGACTCTCTGTTGCGAACCCTAGAGGGAACGCGGCGTATAGTTCATACTCAGGTAGCGTGCCGTAGCGCGCCATACCTGTCTTAGCATGAAATTGTAATCCTTAGTCCGTATTCGGATCTGAGATCCATCAAAGATTCCAGATTTATGCTTCTTGTTTGATATGGATACCATCAGGTAGGCCCTGGCCTATATACCCACTTTTGTTGACTTTACGGAAAATTATCCATTTACAAGTTAAAAGGGGATGAGACGCATGAGTAATTTATTTAAGCTTTCCAGGGACAAACTTCATAGCTTTATACTCCAGCTCTCTCATCATGGCAGTAGAAAATATATTTCCTTTGTGCAAAAGTACAATTTTTAGGCTTGACTATCTGCTTTCTTAACGAACAAAAGTTCTCGCATCATGTCATGGTAATATTTATGGAATAACTGAGAAGGATATGAGTGTTAATCTGTCAATTATATATTTATGCGCAGTATTAAAGTAAAAAAATCTAACATTTACTTCCTACCGAGTGATATATTCAGGGGTGTATACAGTGATTTTAAGGTTATTTATAGGGCAAGGTTACCATATTCTGGAATCGGGAAAGGAGGAAACTTTTTCAAAATTTTCAATCTTAGAATACTGGTGGGAAATCCTGAAAAAGGGTAAAGTTTTTCCTCTTCGTAGTCGGTTGACTAAAAAAAAGGTCAACTTTCTCGCTCAGCCCCAAAATACTGTTTTTCCTTCACTTTATCAGGTGGTTGATAGGGTTTTAAATATCTTCTTTTCAAGAGTCAATCTGGTAAAGCTAATGCGATATTCTTAATCAGCAACCTTGAAAACACCAGTAACGGCTCCTAGATGTTCTGCCAAAATTTTTATTTTGTTGACCAGTTGTCTCCCTCTCCATTGCAGATATTCGGTAGGTGTCGCGCGATAGCTCATGGTTATTGGTTTCCATAGCGACTCAATCTATGTCAAATTTAATCTAAATCTGATCTCATGTCGGATTTGGAAGGAAAGGCCACCAAAAGGACAAGGCTGCCGTCAAAATAATGCCAAAAAATGCTCGCGTAACCATACAGTATGGGCCATACGAGGCCTGTGGTGTCGTGGAATCTCGCAAGGCAAGACTCGCAGGACTAGAAGGTAACATTCGTAATGGAATGATACCGCATCTCACATCTGTCTGTAACTCAAAAGAAAACATTCGAAACTTTGATTTAAATGAGAAATTTACAGCGCACTGGTCTAATATTATAAGAGATTTAATAAGAAAATGTTCTGTTCATTGTTTAACCTTCATTTAATCAAATGATATTTCAGAGTGAAGCTTAATGAAGCACCTATTGTGAGCGGTTTAGGTAGTTTTGTTGCTACTTCCAGTGGAAGTAGAGAATGACGGTTCTGCAAACTACTCATGTACGTAGTTCCGGAAAGTAGATTTGGTCGAAAGGTCGCACAATCTCACTAGTTCATGGTAGGTCTCTAGTTTCGAAATGGCAAGATGGGTATCTTCGCAACCATCCCAAATTGCTGGTTACACTACAAATTAACTGCAATCGCTGTCTTTTGTTGTTTTGAATTGGTGCAATCTCTGAACATATATATATTCGGTTAGGGTACCGTGATACGTAGGCTACTTGACACCGTTCTTATGTTTTCACTAAAAGTGGTGCTAATTCAGCATCAAACCTCTTTCCACATATGCTAATTGCAAGTAGTCTCAAAACATAAGACTGTGTAGGGGCAAGTGTACCTGTTTGATGCGGGTTTGATCAGACTAGTTGACATCCCAGGTCATGCTGTGCATGCGTATTTTTCTGTGCCAGCACTATTGCTCTGTTTGTTATGTATTTCGGTTGGATGAAGACTATCTCCCATAATAGACGCTTGGAGGTGTAGAACTTTGTAGATATAAAATTGAATAACATATTAATGCTGAAGTATACCGGAATATTTTTGACTGTCATTCGTCAGGATTAATCGTCAGCAACTAGTAGAGAATTGAACAGAAAATTGTTTATCAACAATCGTACATATGAACTCCTTCTGTTAGCACAAACTAGGTTGGTGGATCAAACCTAATTGTGTACTCTGAAAAAGTATGACTTCTTTGTTACTGACTACCGCTGATTGGTAGTTGCGGTTATTTGATCGAGTGTTGAACAGATATATCATTTTTCAGCTCGTTTGACGGCAGAGGGTCATTCGGTTTCGTTTCAAGAAATCGAAAACTGGAACGCCGTCCAAATCTTGGTGAATGGAGAGACTGTCTATAAATGCGGCATAAAGGATCTCGACTATGGTGGCGACGGAATAATCGATCCACTCTGTTCGGAAGCAGTAAAGGCGGTTGAGGAAGCGTATTAGATATTCTTGAGATTTCAACTTCTGCCCATATTTTTTTACGAATGAATGAAATTATTTTATGCAACATGTCACTTGTAATAATATTCTGCTTGTTACCGAGTTTTGCACTTCTTACCGCTCCCGATAAAGATCAATGCATTTCTTACTGAAATATATATCATGATGCTGTTTTACGGGCGCTGCTTGTTGTAGGAACATGATGTTACAACAGTTGCATATTCTAGACTTCTATACAGTCTAAGATCCTTGATAATTGACAGTCAGGGAAATATGTATCATAAATGGTAGGCAACCCCAGTAAGCGTATATGATGACTTTACAGAACCAGAGAGTCATGTGTGTATGACTAGTGGTGTTTATTGAAATTCATTATGAAGCCAGAGAGCCACAATTTGCCGATGCCTGGTGTTACCGATAGTGCATTGTTTTACTGCGTTGCGGTTGTCGGATTCTTAAGCCAGATTCATTTGCGCCTCACATAACTCAGTGATTTTGAGACAGTTCTGGTTGTACAAGTACGCATAATAGCTTCAACACAGTTTATGTACTGAAAACGAATCATCAACCATGATATACGTGTTTCGCAACGGCGTAGCTGACATATCCTATCAATGTAGTTCACAAAATCCTCACTGGCCTACTTTTAATCACACAATTAGCCAAGCGCTTGTCATGATTATGTATTTTCAAAGGCGTGACACAAGACACGGTTCAAATATTCTGCGTAAGCGACGAAATACAAGAAGGCACAAGAAATACAAGAAAATGTACAGCGCGGTACTATAACAAAATTTGTCGCCAAGGCTTTTGACAGCATAGCACAAGATTGATCTAAGTGTACATGATAGCGATTTACAAATGATCGAAAAGTCGGTTGCTTGTACCCAAGTCTTAGAGTTCAATAAATCCTTTCACAATGAAAATGTCGACTCAAATGACTACAAAATAACGGGCAATGCTATTCATGTTTTAATACAAAAACAGAACAACAAATTTTAATGTCATTTTATCACATCCATGTCTACACGACAATAGATATTATCTACAGAGATAACTGTTTCTTGATAGTGGAGTTGGACAACTAGAAAATTTCCAGCTTCTCCAAATTATATTAGAATTTAGCATTACAAAAAGCTGAAATTCGAAATAAATTCCGACTTGGGACGACATCCAACAAAAATCAAGTGTAGTTTATATCAAAGAAAGTTTGTTCTTATAAGAACGAGAATGACAAATGTTTGTGCAGCAAGCTTTGCTCGTCTTGCATTATGCAATGCTCATGTAGCACTTTCAGGAAAACCAGAAATTAGATCACCGGCTTTTACTCTGATTCGTCCAATTATACAACAATTATCTAGTTGTCCAAGTCTGCTTAAAAGCTAGTTTCTATTTTGCTACAATAAGAATGGGGGCGCAGGAACACAGACAGGGTTTATGCCCCTGATATACATTGCAACAGCGTGTATGGAACATTTCATGTCATTGCTCGAATAGGGGATAACGCGGAAGCATAAATTACAGACTACATCCAGTTATGTCAACACCACAGTAAATGTAACTAGCGAACCACAATTATACTGACAAAAACCACCGGCGCCATCAAAATTACGGCTGATTTGGCGGCAAATACACAAGATAAAAATAACAATGGTCTGGGCACAATGATTCGAGTACTCAAATCTGAATCGAGTATTAAGTCTAATCATCCGAGTCTCTTAGTGAGAGCACCAAAATTTTACGCTGCTTGCCACAGATAGTTAATTCATCAAAATTTCCATAGCATTTTGCACTGTGGAAGCCTTAAAACCTTGATTGATCATTTCGCAGCATACGAAATATGTAATAAAAATCCAACCAAATTGGTGGAAATGACATATCTGTGAAGTCGTGATCAAGTCACTGCATTATCACAAAGCGCATGCAAGGCATGGTACTAAAAATACCAAATTACCTTCAATGCGATGTAGTACTGGCATTCTATTTTTGTGGTTGCAAAAAAGGTACATATTCGAACTTTCCACATCATTCTTATTTCAGTATAGTAGCCTAATAATTTGTGATACTCGGATACTCGATTCAGAATCACTCAGGAACTCGATTTTGTCCTAATCATAATTACCAACACACAACTGATTTGACGAATGCGTGCCAAATATTTTCTCCTAGACATCGCACGTCACTTTGTGATCTCGATATTCAAAATAGCGGTGTGATCTACTGTGCAAGACACTAGTGGCAGTGTACAAAACATTCCATTACGATATGCGAGGGTTTGATTACTCGTTGCGCACCCAGCGCATTGTAAGTCCAGCGTCTGTTCGTATACGGATGGAAGCTGCTTCTGCGTATCGCACCTGGAATACAAAATGTTATGGAACGTAAAATTACAGTAAAGGTGCGATCAGTATCCATCAGAGGCAGTCTAACGCAGTGCTATTTAACCTGTTTTGAATTAGTGAGCTTAAAAAGTGGTTGTAAGGAACTCATGCACACCTGGACCATGTTCTCTGACATCATAAATGTATGTGGGATCTTCTTGGAGGTACAGAACTTCATTATCCAATTGAATAATATATTGATATTGAAAAAAACCTGAATATTTTTGACTGACACTCGTCAGGGGTAATCGTCAGCAACTAGCAGACAATTGGAAACAACATTGTATATCAACGTTTGTATCATGTGATGTCATATTTTGTGATACGATTGTTCATATACAAAGTTGGCGAGTGTCAACCGAAAATACTTGGGTATATCGCGAAATGAATATATCATTTAGTCAGTGTTGGTATTCAAGTAGAAGTAGAATATGAAGATATGGGAAGTATTCAAGAATAGTATATTCATATTGAAATGAACCCGAATATTTTCTGCAGACACTTGTCAGGGGTAGTCGTCAGCATCTAGTTGAGAATTGGAAAGAACATGGTACATCGACAGGCGCGTAGCCAGCCGAAAAATATGGGAGGGGTTTGAAATCAAGAGGGCGGGGTTTCGATTTTTATAGCATCAATTCATTAGCGTTAAGTAATGCGTAAATGACGATTATACAATCGCCTCGCGTTGACAAACTTACGCGTATGATAAGCTTGCCAACGTGTCCGGAAGTGCTGTTAATTAGCGAGTCCCTGATCTCTCGCGAACAATTGAATTCGCGAGCTTTCTCAACGCGTATTACGCGCATATCAACGCATATTGCGTAACCTCGGCGACGATTTGCACAAGTCAAAATGTCCGAGTTGTTATGGAATCTGTTCTATAATGGCACCGATTTCAGGTCGTTCAATTTCAAACCATTGACACACATCTTCCGACGGTTATGTTCAAGTATTAGCGAAAATCAATCAAGTATGTACGGCAGTACGCACGTACATGTTTGAGGTCGATTGCGGACATTCGATGTCATTCAGTTTAGCGATGTCACTCTTTAATCACGATCGCAAATCCGCATACAATCCATCGAGAGATAGGAGCCAAAGCATGCTAGGCCTGAGACGCGATCGTTAGGCTAGCGATGATATCTTTCGTATCAGGCATATTGCGGATGCAATTGTTGTGTAAGCCAACGATGATATGGTGCGGGACAGGCAAAGCAGATGCGATTGTGCAGGCGATGGTATAGTTCGCACCGGGCCTATTGCAGATGCGCTTCTTCAAGCCAGTAGAACTAGGCTTGTTGGAGACGTGATAAATCAGGCTAGCAACGATTGCCGAGCGCGCGCCAATCGATGACTTAATTTCGCAATCATCTCAGCGAGATCGATTCTCGTTAGTTTTTGCCGTGCTGGATGCAATCGTTGCTAGCCCGATTTATCACGTCTCTAACAAGCCTAGTTCTACTGGCTTGAAGAACGCATCTGCAATAGGCCCGGCCGCGCGCAAGCCTGGCTGTGTTAAAGGATTTTAGCAAAAAAATGTTAGCGTAGATTGAAGAATGCCGTTTGAATACAGTGGTCTTCAGATAACCTGTTGCTATTTCTTTGCTCTTTGTTTATATTAAGCCGTCAAATTGTAGATCAAAGTTGCGTTACCGTGTATCGGTGAATGCGTGAGATTAAGCATCCAATTGTTGAAGCATAGACCTAATAGAGTTCTAGATTTGATGGGATCGCGGACCACGCGACAATTATGACTTACGCCCCGCCAGTGAGGTGAATACTGCAATACATCCGATATTATTAATATTGATTACGCGCGTTCGGAAAAGCGACTCGACGAGTTGTAGCTACACTGTGACTGTGATTACATTATACGATATAACGACCTTTTCTCCCTTGCACGCACGTGAAAAAAGCCCTCTCTCGTCTACTGTGCACACGAGAGAAGACGTGAGAAAAAAGCCATCATATGTATCGGTCATATCATTGCGCAAGAGCGTGCTACAAATTAGCTAGTGCTACCGACCGACGAAATATTGAAATGCATCGAGAGGGGTTTCGCGTAAATGGAAGGGGTTTCGCGTTTCAAAAGTCGGGGGTTCCGACCCCCGAAACCCCCCCTCTGGCTACGCGCCTGTACATCGACAATCGTGCGGTATCACAAAATATGACGTCACCAGCATGAAATTTCGATATGAATATACTATTGAATTGTATTGGCCTATTGAAGTTCCGTACCTCCAAGAAGCTCTTCAAATACTTTTAGTAGCTCACAACAGATGGCTGCTTTTGAAATTGCAAGATGCATATTTGCGACTAATGCAAAACGACTAATAACAGCACATATAGTTGCGGTCGATTACTTTCTACCTTATTAAATATGAAGTAGTGACTAATTGAAATGAAAAATGAGTAATTTTGCCCAAAAAACTGTTAGGTACATACTAACCAGGATTGTAACCAAGTCACAAGACACCGAGTCAAAAGTCGATCTCACTTCTACATTTTGACTCGAGTTAGGTCAAGTCATTTTTAATTCATCACCAAGTCAAGTCCGAGTCCAAGTCAGCCAGCAGAGGGTCGAGTCCGAGTCATGGTATTACGACTACTCGAGTCCAAGCCAATGCGTTAAATGCTCAGTTTCGAGTTAAAGTCTTGTTGAACCCACTTTTTATAATTCTGTTTGGTTCGCATTTAAAATATAGACCTACTCATTTTTTTCACTTTCAACAGTTTCTAGTCGCATTTTCAAGTACCAGTGCCAATAGGCGAAATACCAACAGTGTGGTTACTTTACTGTTTTTCGAAATTACATTGATGTATCTTGATATATCTTGGTCGTCTGAGACTCGAGTCATATGACTTGGTCCGAGTCCAAATCGAGATTGACTCGAGTCAGTACAATCCTGATACTAACAAACAGTGACGTAGAAAATGCAGAGTAGTAACTACTGAAAATAAAAGGTATGAAAAGCAAGTAGCTTTGCCTAAAATACTGTTATGTATAAGTGGAAGTAATTTACGAACATGACCACTCGAGTACGTAGTAAAAATAGGAAAAACTGTCGGTTTCAGTGGTATATTTACTCGAGGATAACCTACGAGAAAGCATGTACAAATATCATACCGTGTCTTTGACACTCTTCATCAAGTTCTGAGCGTTGTGTACCAACATCTCGGTGGCTTGCTCCGCTTCTGCCTCCTTTTCTTGGGAAGCATTGCCGAGGGTTGTGGCTTTCACCGTGGACAAAATACGCAGCTGAGTGCTAATCGTCGGGAGGCGGTCCAAAGTCTTTCCAAAGAAAAAAGGATCAATCACCGCAAAGTGGGAGTTTGCTAGCTGCCTAGATCATTCTGGTCGACAAATTGGACGAAAATTAACAAGTTTGATTGTGATGTACTTTGTGGAATGTTTCCATGCTCCCAGTTGATTCAAATTTAATTTCTGGTTTTCCTGAAAATTCAACATTCTATTTCTAATCTAACTTGTAAAAGACTGTGTACTTATATTTCTAATTTTAATCAAGTTTGTACATATCCCAAATGTTGATTTGTGCTGACGAAGAATTCACTTGAAGATACTACTGGATTCATTTCTCAATCAGTGGAATTACCTAGTCAGATAATTAGTACTTCATTGTTAGTATATTATCTGCTGTGGAAGAAAGAAGCCCATGTCCATTTTTGACACTGTGAGACCATTAAGGTTTTAGCACAATATTCATTTACTTTTAGCCCCGTCTTGGTTACGGTTATGTTTGAAACAATGTGAAATAATATAGCTTAAAGAAAATAGAAATTTCACAAAAACTTGATTTACCCACGGGAGACAAATCAAGTTTCGCCAGAAGTTTCCTATGCAAATATCTCAATAAATGACAATACCTTCATCATGTCATTCTTGATTCTCTTGTCCGTGCATTGAGTCGCTACTTCTTTTGCAAACTTTGTCACGTCATTGGAAGCTCTTGCAATATCTTTAGCAACCCTGAATTTAAAAAGATTGGTCATGGTATATCATCAACTTGGACCACCTGGGTAGCATTCAGGTAAAGATAAGGCAATTTGCAATAACGAAAAAGTTGAACGAAAAGTTGATTACGGTATACAATTTCAATATTAATTGTTTTGTGATACGATTGTTGATATACAATCTTCTTTCCAATTCTCTACTAG
>ATSW01014626.1:0-10191 GCA_000444245.1 Botryllus schlosseri | reverse complement strand
TCTCGTCACCCCTCAGCCATAGCCCACCTGCGAGCGCGATTTGGAGATGCTTCGCATGATGTAGTAAGGTCTCACCTGGTCGCGGGCTCTATAAGTGAAATATTTGGGGACCTGCTTTCTCTTGTGTACCAGGAACGTGACGCGACGCAGCCCGTGGTCGCTAAGGGCGCTCTGTAAATTCAGAAATATGTATGTAAACCAATCGTACTTGCTCGAATCCTCATAATGATTGTAAGGGTGCATTAGGTGTTCAAGTGTAGGTGTATTTTCCATAAAAATAAAAAGGTGGTTACTTGAATTTACCACTCAACACATTTTTGGTCATAGATGGTAAAAAATGCAATCTAATGATGAATGCACCTCACCTTGTTTGAATCCACAAAACCCTGGAACATCGTATTGAGAGTGACATCATCAACTCCTCGATCCGTAGTCAGCGCAACATTCAAAATATGAATTGGGTCATCGGCTACACTACACAGCGAAGTCGTATCTTCCTCGCTACGATTTCCTGAAGTAACACTGCTCGTTCTTGACGTGTGCGGCACGTCAAAAAATAACGGCGAGTTCGGCGGACTCATATTGTTGAAGCAGCGTATCACCGCATTAAAGTTACTGAAAGATGAAGAAGTCATGAAATTTCGTACCAAGACCAAAGAAACACAAGCGAATCCTACTCTTTGAAATTTTCAAAGGTTTTGAAGGCGGTCATGATTCCCATTCTCTGACACGGCGGCAAATAGTTCTGATCGATCGTGTTGAGACCCTCGCCGACGCTTGAAACTTTCGGGAACGACGAAGTTGGCATGATCTGATATTCACGTTGAGATAATCTGGACAAAATCGCATTGTTAAGAAATTTGGAATTGATCAAGAGCTTAATTATTGTCAGGGGTGATCAAAGTAGTCAGATTGTTGCTCTTTTACTCTTCACTCAGTGATGCCTTCTCTTTACATCGCCCAGGCCAAGGTGGGTGTCTGATTTCAAAGACTACTCCAAGACGTTTGACACCTCCCTATCTTTCCATTGTATCGCAATCTTGCGATGTCATGATCGGATAAAATTGCCAGTAATATACTGAACTGAACTGACCTACTAACCACTTCTGTTAATAATTATACAATGATTCCTTGTATGGTCTTAGTCCATTAATACATTATAGATAAAATTATGAATGATGTCACCGATCCGATGGCTATGTAAAACAGTTTGGCCAAAGAATCTTAAATCACAACACTCAACATCACTAATTTAGATTTTTGTATGCCCATCGTCTCCACCAAGATTCAAATAAGGTGGAATGATGGTATTCTAGTTTGAGGGCATAGCATCCATGACCACTTACATTACTACGTCAATACACAGTAGGTTATGCATTGAAGACACTTGCAGTACGGGCGACTACGGTACCTGTTCGGATGAGTTGTGGGTAGCATGAATTGAAACTCGCAAACATATTGACAGTCTCCGATTTCGTGATGTTGAACGCTGCTCAATTCGTAAGCGATGTACGATCTCCTCACGTAAACCTACAAGAACAAAGCGTCAGCACAAATGCAAGATACCGAAACGTCGCTGTATACGATTGCCGAACAAAAGCACACACTCGACAAACCTTGACACGCCATACATGATTAACTAACCTATGAGCTATTGAACTTTGGACATGACGTGTTTACCTCTAGCGCAGCCATTCGCACCCCTGGATTCTGATGATAGAAAAAATCGGGGAGCACGTCAAATATCGTAGTTTCCGACATGATCAAATTTTGAAGGTGATCTTGTCTGAAATCGTCGTTGTATAAGTCGATAGAGGATAGAAAGATATTTTCCACCTGAAAAGGCGATTCAAAGGTACATAATAGGTTCAAGAGAAATGTCCTGTTCTCCCACTTGTAGGTAAATTGTGCGATAATAGTTTCATAGTCTCATGTATCACATCTACGAGTGGCCATAGTTACTAATGAAATTTCATTATCTCACACCCCTTGTGTCTACACATATGTTTGGCGACCTTAGAGCAAACTCAAACAAATGAAGCGGGCATGTAAATAATGATCCGTTAACGCCGAATAACATATTGAAAGGGTAAATCATGATAGACTTTGATTATTCACCTGATTGTGACGCAGCTCGTACGGCGGCTGGTGGGCTGCGATGAGCACTTGTCTGGCACGCAATGCAACTTTTGCATTTTCCTGTTTGCTCAGGAGCGCCAGATTTTTTAGCATCGCCATTTCTTCTTTGGCGAGGGTCCGATCCCGACTCGCTATGTGGTTCTAGGGAGAAAAGAGAAATTACTAGGTTACACTCCCACTGTTTAAACTAGGGCAGGGGATTTATTCGCCTGGAGTCATATCGAAGAAAGAATCCGTGTTATTAACCCACAATAGCAAGCAAAAATAATGATCTTACGATCAATTCGATGACGAGCCGATTCTTGACGTGAACTTGCGAATACGATAAAATATCTGACACGACCGATTGCACGTCGTTCTTTCTCTCTTCCCTCATTGTGATGCAACACTTCTCAAACGGGCCCTGTTGAAACCTGTTTTCCACACGGTGGTATTCTTCCATAAGCGACAACAGGACGGTCTGTTTGTGGCCGTGAATGCCGTATCGGTATCTAAAATGAGATTGCAAAGTCGAATGTAACACTAAAATAGAGAGTTTGAAGGTCTCCACAATAGATACAAATATCAAAATCCAGCCCAAGGGCTCTTACATCCCAGTATAAATGACGTGATTAACACAATACCTATACCAAAAAAGAAAGTCCCGAGATGATATAAATCAAAGAACAACATCTATTCATCACATACATTTGAAGCAATTTCTAGTAATGGGCAGTAATTAACCAACACTTGGGTTGGACTTGCGATTTCCCACCCTAATGACTGGATGTTATACGGCCTATACGACAAAGTAAAATATCAAGTCATGTAGGAAGTGCATTGCAACACGTATGCCACGATAAACTTTACGAATTGCATGCCTGCAAAACAATCAATCTCACCCGCGCACAAATATTTATTTGGTTATTTAAATAAGCAAGGTCCAATTAAAAGCAAATGATGCATACTGTCATTGCAGCAACAACTAAAATTTAAACTCATTACTTGTTTGTGATTTGCAAAATAGGCTGAGTGTTTGCGAAGAAGACATCCTCGTCCGATTTCTTTGGTAGCTTGGCAGCGTACTGATCAACACAACGCTGGATTCGTCCTCCAGGGAATTGTGATAGCATAGAGGTGATATTCGATGCATAACTTGTCATTTCACGCCTTATCGCGTGTTCCACACCAGACGGCAAACGTCCAGACAAACTTGTCATAACATCCTACAGGAAAAATGATTGCAATATAATCAGAAATTGGAGATTTCGTGTAGCACAGATTTTTATCAGCAGATGCCTAACAAGAACCCAAAGAGGTTCAATTGCAATCTCCTCCACATCAGCGGAAGCCTCGACAAATGAAGGCTGCATAACCCTCGAGCGTTACATGAAAGTAGTACGACATTTCATTTTAAGGTATCCTCAATAACATCAGTGAATGGAGATAACTCGGTAACTTCGATTTATATCATAGGATCTTCCAATGTGCAACAATAGTAGTCAAAATTTGGGAATTATGGTAGTTTCATAAAAGCTATTCTGAGTTCAACACATTTTAAGATATACCACACACACATTGTTCAATACACAGTAGATTCTTACCTGAAGTTCCATCAAAGGCACAGACGGGTCTCGCAACGTGGTCACCAGTAAATTCACAGATTCCACCATTTTCTTTTGAAAAGCAGTGCCCGGATGGCAGAACCCTTTCATGATATTCATCAAATTCCGGTAAGCCCGTTCGTAAATCTGCGGCATGAGCTCAAAATAACTAAATCGCCCAGGTTATAAACAAATCAGCACAACAAACCTTATGAGGCTTGTCTTTCTCCAGATGGCTATTGCCCGCGAGGTTGATCAACTCTCCTTCAAACGCCTTCGCTTGGCTGATACAAGATGGGTCGTCCGGCTCCAACCTGCATGGTTGTTAGCATGTAAAACCAACGTTACATCGCCAGCAATTCAACGAAAGTACCTCGCAACGATAGATCCGCACTCCAAGACTGTGCCTGGTCGTTTCACGTAACTTATACAGCCGTCGATTGGCACGGTCAGAGACATAACCATCTTCATCACTTCGATTTCACCGAAGGTTTGGCCTGTGGATAATGATTACGTTAACTTAGTTTTACAGTGTGCCTTGGATAATCCTTTTTCCGGTGTTGCGATTAGGATGTATGGAGAAGCAATTAAAAAGATGATAGCACAAAACACTGTTGCTTGTTTTACACTGTTGCAAATTTGTGGTTGATAAACATTCTAGTTCATCTGAGAAGGGGCCCTGTATCTGAAAGTCAGGTCATTAAGATTTTATGAATCATAATTTGTCAAAAAATATGCTAGTAATTTCACCAAAACTACCTTCCCAGTAATCTTACAGCCAACTTTATAGATGTAAAATTTCAGCAGTATCACAATTGGTGCATGATAAAACTAATGAGGATAAAAGCACTCAAATACTTGCTCGAACAAAAAAAACGGGGCTTCTACTTCTACGACCTGTATGAAAGATGAAAACACAACCGCCCTAAAGCAGAATATACCACTTGCCATGGGTGAATCTTTTAATTCATGTGAGAAGGGGTAATGTATCAGAGGATCAATGTCTTGCGGCTAAGTCGGGTGACCAAAGTATTACAAATAAAGCTGTGTCAAACATACTTGAGCAATTTCACCAAGATTACCTAACCAGTAACCGTAATGGCAGCTATTTCATATAACCTTGCAAGGATAACTTTCAGACGTACAACGATTGAACAACCGAACTTCTAAGGTGTTGTTGGTGATTAATTATTTATATTGCTAACAGCTGAAACCCACCCGCAACTAAATGAGCCCCGTCATCAACTGTGAAACGAATCAGTTTCCCGGCAGAGGGAGCCCTCAGTATCGTGGGGTCGTTTTCCTTCATAAACTCAAACGTTTGATTGTTGATGATAAGACGATACCTGCCGAGTAAGAAATCACCTGGTAAATTCACAAATAATAGGAATGTTACAAAAGGCAGACGAAAAAATGAGGGTATAGTCGTCTGCAACAGAATTAGGAAATCAGTAATCTGAAACCCAGCAATGAACAGTGGATATCACAAACAAAGGATGATATCAGATGCTTAGCATGAATCATTACAAAGCTGGAGATTTAATTCATTTGTTGGAGTCGCCAGTATAGGCAATAACAGTCTTCAGCAGCTGCATATAAACTTTAAATTATAGCTTCAAACAAATTGGCAGGACTCCAAAGTATACTGCTATTTTTGGCCGGGTCAAAGTTCATTGCTAAGGTCAGCAACCGTGTTCTTCCTAATTTGTCTACCATAACATTATCATTGGAAGTCCAATAAAAGGAAGATAGGGAACTGCTACACGACAATAGGTTCAGAAACGAGAAAATCGTCACCTGTCCAGTTCCTCATTCATGTATGTCGTTCTCGTGATGCCTCCAAGCGACAGCAGAAGCCCACCGTCAGGAAGTCTGTAATGAATAATTTTATTTGAGGAAGTGCGAAAAAAGTCGGACGTAATGATCAAGGGATATACGCCAATGATCTCTCCGCATACTCTCCGATCAGGCAATGAAACATGAACTCCGAAAAATCCAAGGCAATTACTGATCGGCCAATAATTATTATAATCGACATTGAAATTATTATTATTATTTCGTTGCGCCTTAGATTGTGTCCTAATACAATACGAAATGATAGATTCCTGCCCAAAACCTGGCCTGCTCAACCTTATTTATCCACTTAATTTGCAAAAATGGCAAACATGACAGTGAGCAATATAAGCCTACTAAATATGTGGCCCTGTGGGAATAGAAATGATATTTTAAAATCGTATCTCTAATCTAATTATACAAGCACAATCAAGACAAACCATGGTGATTATAATCGGATATTACAACTGATATGTTCAATTTCCTGTCACAACAAGGATCTTACCACTAGATTCAACAGTTAATACCGAGGCTTGACTGTTAAATTCAAGACCAACAAAATGCAAGAACCACATTCCTTACCTGTGTATATCAACTTCCATATTGATTTTGTTGCATTCGATATAATATCCGTTCTCTGATATTTTGGAAACGTGCAGGACGTACTTCACGTCATCTCGAATCAATTCGACAGTCGTATTCATTTTCAGGCCTGTGGTGGGAAGGACCTGTCCCCTGTCGAGAAATAATTTCAAATGAATTTAGACTCGAGTCACTAATTATTGTGATTAAATGAGACATACCTTTCCAGGGAGTGAACGTAATTCTTGAACAGCTCCGTGAACCGTGAATGGCAAGGCAGACAAGCGCAAATCAACGCAACGTTAATATCTGGATGTTCCGTCTGAAATTCAGGCGCACGGAGTCTTCAAATACACATTTTACCGATGGTGACTCATTTTAGACAATTGTGTCAAGGGTCTCAAATAGAGAGTGCTTAGATATAGTTCATTAAATCTGAACTTAGATACCAGGATTCCATCTCTCGGCACATCAAACAAAAGATAACCCAAATCAAGATATAGTCAAACATACAGTAGTATAAAGCAGATTTAATACAGTCTAGTAGTGACAAAGTGAGAGATGGGAACAAAATAAAAGTACAACTGGATCACACAGTAAGCAATACAAGACCGATCTATCCCAGAACGCCTTCACATTTATCATGATATCTTATATGAGGTGTAGCCTGAGTGAATTTGAAGGCAAACTTGTCCCGATACAGTTGCATTCATTAAATCAATCTTATTATAAATACACATGTAACAAAGTGGAGTGTCAAAGCACCGATACTGTCCTTACAACTAGATTTCGATTCAACCCCTTACTTATTTCACTTTGGAATTGGATTTGATGGGAAAATTTACAGCTGGATCAGGTGAAGATCCCGCTGCGTTATCACATGTATTTGAGCGTTTTTCATTAACATTTAGGGAATGCCATTGCAAAATTGAATTTGGAACCCACTCTAAAGGCCAAGATATTATATCGTATCAAACCCCTCGCACAGACATTTGACAAAGCCACAAATTTTATATCCAACAAAGCTCCGGCGCAACTGTGCATAGCATATACCTTCACTTTCTCCATAATCAATTTATCGAGCCATGCCGTGTCAAAGTGGTTATCCCGGAAGCTTCTGTCCTCCAGCAGATTCACCAGATACTCCACAGTCGTGCGAAAGTCGCCGCGGATGGAAAGTTCTTTCAGCGCCAGTACCATGTGACTAGATTAGAAATTGGTATCGTCATTGTGAAAAACTGATAAAAACTGACGAAATCTGATGAGATATCACTTAAATGCCAGTTGCAAGACCGCCAAGACGATATGGGATTTGAAAACATTCAGAGTGTCTCCTATAAGGCATAAAGAAGATAAGCAAAGACTCAAAGGTACGATAAGAGAATGTGAAGTTTAATGTGACAATGCAAGAACGATCTGATAGCAATATTACAAAATTATGTGAAGTGCAACTGATAGGTAATAATGGTATATTGAAAAAGAGTAGGCCTACTGATTAGCAAATATTTTAAGGAAATTCCTTCTTCCAGATGTAGCCTACAGCAATACAAAAAACTTGGTTCCTGTTTTTAAAAAGACGTTTTTGAATTCATCTCTTTTGTGATGAACAGTTCCGATATAAAACGAGTGCGAGCAATAGGATTGACTTACGATATAGCAAATTCGCGGGTCTCCCCCCACGCAAAGCAATGGCCAAACTGCGAATCGGCATATTCGTGAAGGCCGCCGGTCGCAGCAACGCTGAAGTAACCCCAGGCATTTTTGTTGCTGCGGAAGTTCAACTCCTGCACCGTACCTGTGAGAAAAGTCAATAAAATAATTCAAAGTTAAGCCATTCGAACAAATGCGCGACATTGCAGTACAGCAGGTCAGACAGTTAGGTGACTTTATGACAGTTAACCCGAATTAAACTTTGACCCCGTGTCAAAATACATTGCCGGCCGAATATTACATCGCAAAGTTTACACAAAATAACAACATACTTCTATTGAATATCAAACAATAAACATTCGATGGAGACATAGGTGGTCCAAAAATAATGCAAACGAATCAAAAGTGGCGTGATTACATAATTTGCATTCACTACTTAAGACTTATCATGTCTGGCCAATAAACCTGATCAAGCCAGATGCTCTGTGACGAGGACAATAAAATACCATTAAACTTTAACAGATTTTGTTTCATATTCATTTGCACATAAACTGTCGTGAAGGCATGATAAACCGAAGTCAACTTTGCATTTCAAGCTGGTTTACAAACGAAGAGAACATAACACATATAATTATGTATATATACCCGAGCTCGGTTTGAACCCTTCATCAGGGTTCTCGCTTGTTATTCTAGCGGCAATAACATGACCTCTCGGTTGCGGAACGAATTGCGGGCTGAAAACAAAACAGTACAGTCGCTGCAGTCAAGACTATGGATTAATCATCCAATAATCCCAAGTGTTTGGAGCACTTGTGGAAGGCAGATGTCCATAAAGATACGACAGGGCAGAAACTGAAACCTACTTTGATTAAATTGGGCAGTATTTCATCTTGTTTAGTTTCAACAAGGTAGGTACAATCATAGCCGAAATTTAGCACCACATGACTCACACACAGCAAGCAAACTGTAGGAACACCACTGGATTAAGCCTACAGCCAAACAACAGAATAGCATGATGAAATCTTGCAAAGGTCGCTTTTGCACGCTTGATGTAGAACAAAGAACAACAGAGAACAAAAACACACCGGCACACTGCCCACGCCCAATTCGTCATGAAAAATTGCACACAAAACAAACCATGCAGTGAAATACTACGGCTTAGGTACAACACAGGAAATGTTGCTGACAATCACATGTAGAATTTAAATTCACAATCAATCACAAATGAGCGCATCCGGAAATGTCACTGAAATACATGGCATGACAACTTAGAAATCCAGCACCGTAAAAAATATGGTCATGACAAAGATGGAGTCTCAAATTAGGTAGACGACTTACTTTTCAAAATCGATCGTCGTACTTAATGACGGGTCTTCCTTATAATACATCCGAATATCACGTATCATATGCAACGGTATACCCATCCCGATTTGTAATTGTAGCGCAGGTAGATTAACATCTGCTATCATTTCCGTGCAAGGATGCTCCACCTAGGATTGATTACAATAATATTTCCCAGATAATAACTGGATAAGGTCGAAACAAAGAAGAACAGCAATGCCACATATCAGCTCCTAAATGTGCACAAAGGATGTTTAGCTGGATTAGCTCCATGAATTCTCATATTGCACCTACATAATAATTTACTAGGAATATCTCTGATCAGAGTGCTGGCACAAAAATGTGTGCAAAATACTATCAAAAACCAGTAGGCCCACCTTCAAAAATTTGGTACATGGCTAAAATTTACCCAAACAAATTCATCTGTATGAATACGAGTGTAATTGGAAACCCCTGATGATGGTTTACACTACTGCATTATGCACAGAACTTCCAAACAGGTCAAAACACATCATACCTGCAGTCGTGGATTCAGTTCCAAAAAGTAATAATTCCCGTTCTCATCGTACAAGTATTCAACGGTACCAGCACTGATATAGCCCACCATTTTGGCTAATTTCACAGCATCCTAGAATAAACATAACATAATGATGAATGGAAAATTCTGCAGTTTCAGGATCTGAATCGCTTTCGCATATTGAAAGCTAAGCAGATGAAGTCCATCGCGGGATTTCCAGAAACATACAGTATAGGGACTAATCAGAGTGCTTAATGCTTATTGACTGAAGTCAATTACTCGACTAACTGTAAAGAAGGCTAGATATTTATCACTCCTATTCGAATCAACAGTCAATCACATCCTACGAACGAGTGTATGTGTGAAGTGCAACATTTCTTAACAGATGTTAAAATCTTGTGGTAGTGAAAAAAGCGCAAGACTGGCCAAGATGGAATATTTTCACATCACTAAAACGCTTGCAAGTCATTATGTTGATGAGGCCAACGGTGCAAACCAGTTGAATTTGATTACCTTTTCCATTTGCCGCCACACGTCGTCCTCGGC
>ATSW01014624.1:0-13343 GCA_000444245.1 Botryllus schlosseri | reverse complement strand
TGACTTGACTTGACTTGACTCGACTTGACTCGAGTCACCTCCAAATAACGAGTGACTTGACTTGACTCGAGTCACCTTTGAAAATCGATTGACTTGACTTGACTCGAGTCAAAATCTGCAATGCCTCGAGATGACTCGTGACTCGAAGGTAGTGACTTGATCCCAACACTGGTGTTAAACTCTCCAATCTGTAAATCGTACCTCAAACTTGATTTCCATCCAGTGTGATTAGTTGAACCATATCTTTCAAAGGCGAAATTCCACTCCTCAATATCACCTGCGCGGATTGCGGCGCACAGAATATCGCTTCGGTATGATGCTGGGATTATTCTTAATAGAGTATCGCAAGAATTTGTCAGCATCCACCTTCAGAATTTGATACTACGTACCCTGTAGTTTATATCCATAATCTATATTGTTTTGGCTATCACGGATACACTAGATGTAATATACACTCGTCAGGCTAATAAATCGTTGCATATGCTTAAAGATTCGCTATAAAATATAGCAAAGGGAGGAATATCTACACACGCATTACATTCACTCACGTATAGTCATCGGGAGATGTCATCCAGTCTTGGAAATAGTTGGTAGCAGTTTCGACGCAGTCAGGATGCTCATAATAGCAAGCCGCATCGATAGCGATAGCTCTGCTTTGCCTGTTAAAGAATAGAAATAGATTTTATCTTATACCCAGCGCTAGGTTTAGGTCGGATTGAATCATAATGATAACAATTTAATATTCAAATTTTGCGAAACTCGGGTCTACAAGCTCTGTCTTAACGTATTGCTTGACTATTGTCATAGATGGTCATAGTAATTACTCAATAACAAGAAGTAGGAATAACTAATGCATGAACAAACTACTTCACGTTAAAGTAAAGAATGAAAGGCTTAAAAACTAGTGACTAAAAATTTCAAGATTTGGCTTGATTTTGTTGTTGTTCTACTACTATATAAACATGTGTCCCTACTGCACCTCTACAGAGACGCTATTTTCCTCGCCTCCCTCCAATACCGCCCCTGGGCCTAGCGCCCAAATCGTGTCCTGATCGTTTAAGCCCCCTTCAAAATCCAAATCGCACCTATGGGGGCGCTGGCGACCAGGTTAAGAAACTATGGTCTAAGCCAGTGGTTCCCAACGTGGGCGATATCGCCCCCAAGGGGGCGATTTGGCAGTCTAGGGGGGCGAAAATACCGAAGGGGGCGATAGGGGTGCGAAAACGGACGAAGGGGGCGAAAATAACAGTTTGTATGCCCATTTTTCGGTTCCAAATATTTGGGAGCGATGATCGGTCTGGAGCAAAAGGGGGCGATGAGTCGAAAGAAGCTGAGCACGGATAAACGACGGGAGTAACTGGTAGCCCTTTGAAATAATCAGTAGCAACGAAGAAGCTCTTGGTTTCAAAAAGGTTGTTTAATATTTACCGTAGTTCAGAAAATAAAATATATGGATCAACTGCGACAAGAATACAAATACATACATATATATATTGCTTGTAACCATTTGGGGGAAGCGAGTGGCGCAGTGTGGTAAGCGACGTCGTCGCGACACCAATGGTTGTTGGTTCTAGTCTCGGCTCTAATAAGTTTCTATGCGTCGGAGTTTTCTCTGGGTCCCTCATTGCTGACCACACTGACACTGTTTTCAAGGCCCAGAGTGAAGGTGAACTGAGCCAAAAAGTCGGCAGCAAAGTCCAACCTATGGGCGCATGGAAAACGAGAGAGACCGATGATGAAAGAGAATGTAAGATGATGAAATTGCATGGAAGTCGTCCGAAACATTACAATTGCCTGATGGACTGAAATTACTGAAATTAATGTCGCGGCGAAATGAGCTTATAGACCAGTGGTCGGGAACCTTTTTTGTCGGAAGAGCCATATTGGCCCTATTTTTTCCATCTCAACTCACAAAGAGCCACACCTGCCAATCAACTGTTACGTCACAATTGAAAATTCGTGACGTCATAGTACCACTTGTTCGAACTCACTACATGGGATTCCTCGTGTGCGCCATATTTTTTCTGTAAAATCCGGTATTTATTGTTCGAAAATAAAGCTCGAGGCGAGAGGTAAGGCACAGACGAGCCAAGCCTCACTATTGATAACGCAATTCATCGTAAGTAGCTTAGAATTTATTTTAACTGATAATAATCGAATGTGATGGTCACACTGATTCCGAAAATCTAAATTCTTATCGACTTCTCAATTCTCAAAGTATTCGGCGGCAGCATAACGTTGCGCTACACGCATACATTTTATCGCCGGTACTACACAGCGCTATACTTACCAATCAAGAACGTGGATAGCTGTGGCGTTGTTTGTAATTCGAGTTTGTAATTGTGAATGTCACATCCACAAGAGTTCATTTCGCGCCGTAGATCAGGAAGACAGTGTGTATTTGAAAACTGCGTTTTGAAATGGGCGTCGCCATGTCTGCTATGCTCTTTGATTAATCAACGTATCGCACTATTCAAGACTTCGAGTCGGGTAGACCTACATAGAACTCGCGATTGATATTGGCCGCCGGCGTGAAAGTAACTTAAATTTGATGATTTTGAAAAGAGGGGTCCGAGCCCCTAAACCTGAATACGGCATAGTCTTTAGCTCTCAAAGACATGTTTATTGTTTATACTGCCAGGAGAATAATTATTCTGTCCGTGATGAAAATTTACCAACAATAAGTCGCTGCAATATTGATCAATTCAGAACAAAAATAAATATTTGGCAAAGAGCCATATCTTATACCCAAAAGAGCCATATATGGCTCGCGAGCCATAGGTTCCCGACCACTGGTATATAGCTATCTAATCAGGTCAGTATGGCACCCATTGGCATTCTGTGACCCACGTGACGTATAGTTGATTACATGCTGGGTGATGTTTGTTCTCTTTATCCATGTTATTATCGGTGCCTAGTAAGGTAGTAGCACGCTCCACAGCTGTAACACCAATGAATTATTCGGCGATTGGCGTTTCTGTTCCCGGGGTTCTTAAACAAGGTCCATAGACTCCAGCGAGGTACGAAACACCACATACCACATCAGGGGGTACGAGATGCATTGTGGAATTAGGCCTATATGCTGTGAAATATCTTCTTGGCCAATTTATTCAACTGGAAAATAATCTTCGCGCTACGCGTGATTTTATGTGAATGGGCTTCATTTTAATATAGGTACCATCAGAAATTGTGTTGAAAATGGACAGGGGCTACAAGAAATCTGATTGAAAGCACAAGGGTTGCGATCGCTAAAAAGGTTAAGAAGCAATGCTATTACTATGGCTCAATAATTATTACATGTTGTTATTGATATGTTCCAATAATAATCGAAGGCAAAATCTAACGCTGAATTAGTTTGACTTTGGCAGTGACAGTAACAATAGCCTACTTATCACGACTATATCAAAACCAGGATTAGGCTACATCGCTCAAATGCTCTGATATCAGATCAATCTTTAGTAAATTTTCAAACATTCTACATAAAGTCCAGTACAAAAGGTCCAATAGCTGCAATATTATAACCCTACAGTTTTACGATGTCATCATGCATCGTCTCGCATGATGTCTATAACTCATTTTGTTTTAACAAATTATAGCCGGCACAAAAACAACTTTGTTTAAACATTTGAAAATGTGATTTGTTCCGTGTCAAGCGTAAATAGTACAATGGTAAATTACATTTCCACGATGTTTGTGGAATGCCTGTCTGCAATGTCCCGTCAAATCGACCTACGGCGGGAGAACCTTTTCTTCTTCGGCCGCCATTCTGTGGAACAATCTTCCATTTTCTATCAGACTATGTGACTCGCTATATGTTTTCAAACGCAAAATCAAGACGGTTTTATTCACACGAGCGTTCGAACTAGAGTAGTGTTCATCCCGCCCTATAACTATGCACTTCGTCTTTTATACATATCGTTTACTTTTATATTTTATCGCCTTTTATGTACAGCGCCCTAGTGCAGTAATGATATATTGATATAGTGTGGTCTTAAAACAGATTCACATTCTGGAAGCGGTTCTAGAGATTGCAACCCCCTCACCTCACCCCACCGGCACATCCATTTATCGCTAATACAAGAGAATAAATTGCTTTGTCCCCTTGACCCCCTATTAGGTTAGTCGTGTTTCCTCGACTTCTTATCGACATTTATTGTACTGTTTAGTGTAGCGCATTACTTCGCCTAAACGCGCGAAGCGAGAAAAATTTCAACAGTTCATGATGGAATCGGTCAATATGATCAGGAATTCCATATATGTTGCTATCAATTTTTATCCTCCCTGCTCCCGCAATCAGATTTCCCTGTAGAGCTGGAGGTGGTGTCTCGGAAACTTTAGGATCCGTAAATAATAATTATACATATTCGAGCGGTATAAAAACTTCATTAAATGATGTTGTTTCGTGACCTCCCGTCTGTTATGTCAAAAGATACTGAAATCGGCCAAACATACTTAACTAAAAGACGTACACGATTTCAAATTGGTATTACTTCACTGGCAATTAAATTTTCCTTGCGGGTAGGCATTTGTCTTGCGGGTTCAGATTGACAGGACAGGAACATTCGGCGCCAGCCATTTAGCAGCCTATGGACAATTAAACATAGGCATATGTAATGAATATCCAAGTTTTCGGTCAGCATAGCGGTGGCTAACCTTTTTGGCCAAAGGGTCATCATGAGATTTGCGAACCATTGCGCGGGCCCCTTGAATGTTTATGACCTTTTTTAGTCTTCCGATAGGAGCTAACCGGATTAGGTAACTGTGAAAACAATAATAATATGCATCAAAATCAGCAACAATTATGATATGAAGACCCAGTGTGCAACCAGTACCTAGCCGCGTTCAGCGCGGCATTTATTTAAAGGTAATGAATGAATTCGGTCGTTAATAATGTTTCTTGCGTGTATTACGGGTCGCCTCTTTTTACCGCTGAGCTCATTTGGCAAGGACAAGATTATCCGGTGCTTGGACTTATAAATATCGAAGATTTCGGCTAATAAGCACAATACTATCGGCCTACTTCATGGTTGTTGGTCATATACGACGATCTACGAAAAATGTGGCTGGCCTCTGGCTTCGCCAATGCGTCGGAACTGATATTTTAGTCATCAAAATCCAAAATTTCGCGGTTAGGTTAATCAAATTTGGGTTATTTGGTTTTGGTTAATTTATCTCTTTATAATACAACTAATTTCGAGAATTAACACGTGGACCACTCACAACCTTCTCGCGGTCCACATGTTGGCCACCCCTGGCATAAGGGCAATCCTTTTCAGCCCAGGTTTTCTCGCCACCCATCGTTCTAGAACAGAACATGGGCGAAAACTGTATATGTCTTGGTGCGGCGTGGCTCGGTAATGGCCGACGCCGAAATGCCCATTTCTATGAATCATGCGTATTTTTTCTTTTCTTTTTTTTTTGGAGGGGGGTGGTGGTACCCAATAACCGAGATATTTAGAAACGGAAAATCGAGCGTGGCGCGAATTTTTTTTTCAAAAGTGGCATAAATTTCCAAAAAAATCTATAATTTATGCTAATTACAAAATAATTTTGGGCTCCTTTCGAGATCGCTCCACCCCCAATAGGGGGGTTAGGGGTGCGGCAGTTACGATCCTGACTCGGGCTACCACTGTGTCTTCTCGCAGCTTCCAATTCGTCTGCAGATTTACCAACATGATTCTATCAAACCGATCATATCCGTATCTGAAAAATCCTATACTATACACACGCGCCTGTCACGGAGACGCTAGTGGTTGGAGTCTGGACAAGCCGCGTTCCGCTCCGAGTGTTTCGGAAAACAGCTGAGAGACTCAAGCGTTTTTAGATAGGGTTACCTATACGTCATAAGAATTAATGTCCTCTTTTTTTACTTTTTTGAAAGTGTCCTCGGAGGATGCCTAAATGGCCTCCTTTTTGAGAAATTGTCCCTTTTTTGGAAAATGTTGGTGGAGATGCAGGAAATCAGAGGTCAAGTAACGGATCTACTGGGTTTTCGGGACTCGAGCCCGAAAAAATGACATTTTTTAGTCAACCAATGGAAAGCTCATAGAAGGTCGGAAAATTTGACCATTTTTGGTCTACCAACCACAAACCGTTTTTTCGGATTTTACTCCAGTATTGTAAGTCTGAAATTTTTTTCAGATTCCCAAGATATGGTAAGACCCTATTGTTGGATATTTGTCCATTGCGAATATGCCAACAAAAATGATCTCTTGCGAAATTAGATTAAAGCGAAAGCTTTAATTGTCAAATAGGCTATATTATAATTTGGTAACTTATCATGGAATTATGCGAAACCTCTGTGGCGTCATAGTCGCAACGGTAGGTCGCATAAGATTAAGATTTCCCAAAGAATGTAGAATGAATTCTTTGGATTTTCCTTATCTTGTAGTCATATCTTTGCCCTATTTAGAGTTTATGTATGGCACAACGTGATCAACATAACCATGACTTTGTTTTCTCAAGATGTTGAAAATGGACATAGCTACTTATTGCATTTAATCACTGTACGCTATCAAGCCTCATTTTCAGTGCCACAACTTGCTGTGGTCGTTTCAAATTAAAATTTCGATTTTAATGTCTATGACGTCATAGAGGTATACACACTTTCGGACCTGAAAGTTATGTTCTCTGTGATGTCACAATATGCGTATATGTTTGAATTCAGAATCGTTTTGCGTTATTTTCACTTTAACACCTGACGAAGGAGCGGAGCACGGAGCCCCGAAAGCTCGTGTGATAAATAAAATTATTACGTTGCAAGTGGACGCAAAATAAGCTGTGAAAGCTACCAAGATCCTAATATATTATATCAGTGACATCCGTTGACATTCTTTTAGAAGAAATCGCTTGTATTTCGACTTGAATGCGGACATGCTGCAGATATCCCGAGATCACTCGTCCATGATATTCCGTGACGTCTCGCATAAGAAACGACTTCTTGTGATGACTCGAGACCACTGAGCCATAGACTCGTATATTAGTGTATGTAACACGTGTTAGAGACCATTAAGATTATGAGACTCTATACGCAGCTACTGAAATCGCCGGTTGCTCACTACATGGACTCTTATTATACGTATCTGATGATCCGATACATATTATGTTGGTATAGCACAACTAACTTTGCTACATCAAGATTTTCAAGGACAAACTCTATATGATCAAAATTGACGAAGGCTCACAAGCCAATTTTTGTGTTTTACAATTCCTAAATATGGTGATGCTATTTGTACCAATTTGGCTCACACCATAGTATTTTGCTTTTTGTCTTAAAGCAGTCCTATACATGGGTTTCTCAAATAGCGGGCCGACCTTCTTCCTAAGAATTTTGTAATTGTGTAATAATGAGCACGCATAAATACGTGGCTTAGAATGTTATAATCCAATGTTTATGTGCTCACCATACAGTTAATTTTCGGGTCGGGCAAATAAATATTCGAGAACCTCTGCTTTATAGACTATACGCTTTGCGACTTCAGTTTATAACTGTTCCATTTTATTCAACAAAATAACTGCAACAATACAACTGGCACATCGTTTAATTGTCAATGATCAGAGAGGATGAGATCTAGTTGGCAGTGTTGGGATGACTCGAGTCCACTTTTTCGTATGACTTGACTTGACTCGAGTCAATTTGCAAAAATGACTTGACTTGACTTGACTTGACTCGGCGATTCAGAAATGCGGATTGAGTCGTGACTCGGAGCAAAATTTACGAGTCAATTTCAAGTCATCAATTAGTAAACGGTGTCGACCAAATCCCTGTATCATGTGAATATTCGGATCATCAGCGATACGCCGGTGACACTTCTAAGAGCAACCAGTCATTCACTTATTATACGTTTCACTGGTCCTCCATCACCAATATATTGGCCGCACACGAAATGATCACAGTTTACGTTGCCGTAGTAGAAAGTAGATTAATAGCAACGTATCTCTGTTTCTTAGACGGCTCACTGCTTACATTACGCAGTGCTCACCATTACCAGCCATCTTGTATGATTTAAATAGAATGAATGTAGGTCATGCCTTTATATTCTCATGGATACATAGCTGGGTAGTGTATTGTACCATATCAATTTGTTTGAACTTCTCGAGGCTTATCGTATTCGAATCTCTATTTTGGCTGATAATAACATTTATAATAACAGACTGTAGCATGTAACTATACAGTTATTCACGTATTGTATTAGTAGTTCTACGTGTGCGTGTGCGGTACAATGCAATTTTGCATGCAGGGGAGATGTGGCACCGATGAATCACTGGGACCGAAAATACTTGAAAAATTCTCCATGATAATCCCATGATTACACTCCGTGAATTTGACTACAATTACATGCAGACGGAATCTTTCCTCACATGCAAAAAAAATTGACCTGCGTGAGTTATGGGGTCTGTGACGAATGATTTACGTTTTAGGGGATGTAAAGTAAATTTGGATCGACATTTGCATTTTCTATATCACCTTTCAGACTAACAAGCCCGCCATAATTTTTGATGTGAAGTATAGGGCTTGTATCAGGGTATATATAATGCACATATTTTTTTGAATCAATACCATCCTCGAATGGACTATTTTCAAGTCAATTACAATATTTATGGGGTGGGGGACCTATGGTACCATAGCCAAATCAAGCAAAATAGATGGACCAACTAATCACTTAGCAACAGAAACTCGCCTACATATAGGCTGTAAATCATAGTTACCTGCGGTGTTTTATCGCTATTGCGAGGGATTTGAAAGTCAAAATGCCGATTTGCGGGTAATATGTATGTTAAACATACATATTACCCGCAAATCGACATTTTGACTTTCAAATTAGGGTTGCCATACGTCCGGAATTTCCCGGACATGTCCGGAATTTCACTGTTCAAACTTGCGTCCGGGAGGAATTTCTAAAATATCCCTAAATGTCCGGAATTTTGAAGGCTTGACCTAGGCTGATAGTTTTTTCGTAAATCTACATATACTAACATTATTTTGGGGAATATATATGCTACATGATATCTTTCTTCGCGCTGCGCGCGATTTACTATCACATTTATTGTTTTTAATATGGGACTATTACCACCCAAGCAAAAAGTGCGATAAAATATGAATAACCTTGATTTACTGAAATAAGCCTAATTGTAATTGCAATTATAGGAGGCCGATATAAGAGATGGTTGAGGCCTTTTAAATTCTTTATTCTGAGATAGTGGTTCCACACGTGAAGGTCGCTTGCCTTTATTCTGGGGCTCGCGAAGATGTTGATGTTGAGCGTAATCAGCTCCAACAATAGCTCGTGAGTAAGTCTTGGCAAAGGTGATGACTTCTTTTAGTAATCAGCTCGTCAAATTTTGATCTGGGCAACGGAACATTTTTAAATTGGAGATGGAGTCGCGACCATAAAATTGAAGAGCATTGGATGTTACTATATTGACAGAAGTCATTCAAAAAAATTTAACGACCAGATGCATATAGCAAGCCCCACAGAAGTTGCATCGATTACCCTATGGTGGGCCTAAAATCATTGTTTATTCTGGCGGAAAGGGGCTGAAAAAATGTGGTTTCGGTCCCGGTTACACAACACACAGTCACATACGGATACGGCTGAACCTGGTTCGTGGCCATCTCTGGTCTATAAGCAAAGCTTTGCTAGTGTGACGTCATGTTGACAGACAATGTGCTCATGTCTCATTTTGAAATCCACTAGTGGGCGCTAAAAGTGTCCGGAATTTGGATCAAAGAAATACGGTAACCCTAATGTATGTGTCATTAATTTTGTAAGTTTATGCGTATATCAAAACATGATTTTATGCCAACATTCGAGTTGATAATCTATTTTATTCTTGAAGGTCGCGACGAAACGTTCTTCATTGGCTTGCTGTAGCTTTAGCTTATAGCAGAGGTCTCAAACACGCGGCCCGCGGGCCGCATGCGGCCCACGAGAGCATTTTGTGCGGCCCGCGACGGCATTTGGGAATTTCAAGTATTCGACAGTATATTCCAGTGCCACATATCCATTTTAGATATAAGAACTTGAAGTTCACCCTAAAATTACTATAAAAACACTGAAATCTGAACAAACTACACCATCACATCCCTTTAAAAGCTACCATGCGATAGAAGATCAGCTATTACGTCACATTTCGAGTTCATAATGATCAAACATGATCCGTTGATGATTCGTGACTGAAAATTGTGAATTTGTTTTTGTGCGATCTTTCGTAAAATTACTTGATTTCGGATCGACTAGGTTATTCAATAAAAATGACTCGAGTTAAGTCGAGTCAAACGTTAAAATCAGAGAATGACATGCGACTCGGAACGGTGACTTGGCAATCCTACGGATGCAACAATCCATGAAACTGTCATGGATAATAGTAATATATCAAAAGGTCGTAGCTTGCCTTGCGTATGGTATATATAGCTCAGGTCAGTATGGGCCATACTGTATGGCAACCATCGGCATTACCCCCGCGACGTATAGTTGGTTGCATGCTGGGTGTTGTCTGATCTCTTTATGCATGTTATCATCGGTGTCAAGTAAGGTAGTAGTACGCTCCGCAGCCGCTACACCAATGAATTCATCGGCGACTGGACATTTCTATTCCAGGGGTTCTTAACCAGGGTCCGTAGACCCCTTCGGGGTACGGAGCACCAAATCGAGACGTACGAGATGCATTTTGGAATTAGGCCTATATGCTGTGGAATATTTTCTTGACCAATTTATTCAACTGGAAAATGGTCTGCGCGCCACGCACGATTTTACGTGTATGGGCTTTCTATAATTTTCATATAGGTACAATCAGAATTGTGCTGAAAATGAGCAGGGGCTACGAGAAATCTTATTGGAAGCACGAGGGGTACGATCGCTAAGGTTGAGAAACAAATGCCATTACTATGGCTCAATAATGATTATATTCAAGTTGTTATTGGCATGTTCCAATAATATTCGACGACAAAATCTGACGCTGATTTAATTTGACTTTGGCAATGACACAGTAACAATAGCCTACTTATCACGCTGATATCAGATCAATCTTCAGTAGATTTTAAAATATTCTACATAAAATTGTGGCAGGTCAAAGGTCCACTAGCTGCAATATTATAACCCGACAGTTTGACGATGTCATGACTCATGATGCATCCTCTCGCATGATGTCTACGACTCATTATTTGAAAAATAATGCCCGGCATAAAAACAATTTTTTTTTTAATATTTGAAAATATGATTTTTTCCGTGTCAAGCGTGAATAGTACAATAGTAAATTACATTTTCATGACGTCTTTGGAATGCCTGTGTTCAAGCCCCCGTCAAATAAGGTCTACTTGGAATTTCTGCGTTGAACATCCCTATTATTGGTGGTGCGGCCCGCGGCGTCGTCACAACTAAGAAATTGGCCCGCGAGTACATTTGAGTTTGAGACCTCTGGCTTATAGTATACAACAAAACAAGTTAATAAAGTTGAGTTTTTGAGCGTATGTCTCATAGGCCCCATGGTCGTGTGCCTTTGGACCCACCGGGTGAGGGTGTGGACCGATGACACGTTCGAGCAGCAAATTTTAAACGTTTATAAATATTTTTGAAAAGGTGGATATTCATGTAAATGTCTGCGATAGGTAGAGCTTGTATCGAAGTGTTGAGACAGCAAAAGGAAGGTAGGAAGATATTGGAATGACATGAAGTCTTTCAACCATACAGCTATTTGGTTAAGGCCATATATATCTAGAAAGGGTTTGTGTTTAATCCAGTTCAATCTGGTGTAGTTTTGGCCGCTAAATGACGAAAATAATAATGATAGAACCATTGCATAACATCGACCTCGCCCTCCGCCACATGCCACCTCATTTTGTCGCTTGCGTCTTATATTCTCTGCATTACTTTTCATTCAGTGTGCATGCCTCTTACTTACTTCGCCTAGGCTAAGGTGGGTGTCTGATCTTAAAGGCTACTCCATGTTGTTTCGACACCTTCCTATCTTTTCATTGGATCGCAGTCTTGTGATGTTTCGAAACGATGAAAATATCAATAAACCTGATTGATGACAATGACAAGTTGTTGTTGCTGTTTGTTGTTATTGTTCCGGTTGACGAAGCATTCAAATCTCTCTCTCTCTCTCTCTCTATCTAGGTATCTCTGCTTCCAACAATTGAAATTTTGCCATTTTCATGTTATTTTATTTCCCGTGCAACTATTTGCCTGTACAGCTTTTCATTTGCTATCTTCAGCAGCGAGTATCAAGAATATGATAATTATGCGGCTGTTATATATTATTCAGTTCCAGACAGTGGTAGTCAGAAAGCATTTTGTAATAACTTAATAACATCAGTAAATCAATATAGGCTATGGCTATTGTTTGCTTAGACTTTCATGTCGAAACGTTCTGTGCCAGTGTGCCATCTAATAGGGCGCCTCTAATAGAGCCTGAAAACTCTATATAAAAGTATTTGTTTTATTAGTAGGCTTCACTTTTCATATGGGTTGATTTATGTTGCTTGCAGCGAGATATTTGTTACGCGAGTCTGAAACATTGCAGTCAAATCTTATAATAAGCAAATGTGTTTGGCATTGCTGTGGTGTGGAATGGAATAACGCCATAACGGTATGGCTGCTGTGTTGTAACTTGGTTGACTAAGGTAAGATATGAAGTCATGTCATTGATTGTAGTAATGTGTTTGGCCTTTGTTTATGCTCACGTCCCCTAGGCTATGGAATCTCGGTTCATTTTTTGAAATTAATCCTGCGTGATGAGAGCTTTTCTGCATAACAGAAAGTTCTGCGTGACGTTGCCTCCAACTCCACTCTGGGCTCGCATGAGAGTGAGAGGCATTCATGATGATATTCTGCAAAGGTGCAGTCGTTGCCACGATTGCCAGTGAACTCGGCCCATGACGAACTCGGCCTATTGAACACGGCCCATTGACAAACTCGGCCTATGACGAACTTGGCCCATGACGAACTCGGCCCTAACCTAACCCTAACCCTAACATTCACAAGACTTGCTCACGTGATATGACGGAGGCAGGTGAAACTTCCATATCCGAGAACGGCAGTACTGCCCCCAGTGGCCTATATGGAATCTCTGTCCATTTTTTGAAATAAATCCTGCGTGAGGAGATGTTTTCTATATTGAATAATTAAGGAATTAAACAGAAAATCAAGCGTGACGTTGCCACCAATTCCACTCCGGCCCAGTGGTAATAACATTCATACGACATGTCCATCACCACCAATTCACCATTTTCTCCACACAATTAATACAATTAACACACATTTAATACAACAACTCGGCCTATGACGAACTCGTCCCTTGGGGAATTTCTTAGTATTAATAACTATAAACGTCGTAAATTG
>ATSW01014620.1:0-11058 GCA_000444245.1 Botryllus schlosseri | reverse complement strand
AGATTTACAGTCAGTCAATTCTAATTCTACGTCAAGTAGTTTTACGTTGCTTATGGAAGAAGTACTTCTACTTCTACTTGAGTAGCCTTCTCGACTACTTTGATGACTTCTGGCTACCGCCACTACTCACGAGCTTACGATACATCCACCGCATTCTAGATTCATTCACTAAATGCATATTTGTGGGAAGCAACAATCAAACTTCCGTTGCTAAGTTTTTTTACCGCACCTTTCCACTCTTTGATGGTGGGGGTTTGGATCTTGTTGGTAACTGGGTTCCAGAGCTGAGTAGTGGTTTGGATTTGAATATTTTGGTCGGATTTGGATTGGATTCGAATTTATAACGTTATAGAAACTGCATTTGGATTTAGACAAGGAATTACTTAATTTCATTTCTCTCTGAAACATTTGAGCCTTTTCAGGGCTTGGATTTGGACATGATACAGAATAATTGTCGGGATTGGATTTGGACATGGCTATGAAATTCAAATCCGGAACAGAGGAGCGGGTTTTTAAATATCAGTCGGTCAGACTAACAAGTGTCAGTCGAGCATATTCGAATATTTCAATATATTTTTCAAATATCAGTCATTTATTGATATTTTTGACGGTTTAAAAACACCTCGATATCGCGATATAATGATAAGATACAGGTAGATGTTGAACCTTACAGAATGAAAAGTAATCGAAGAAAACGTAGAAAGGACAAGCGGTTAAAATGAAGTAACATTTGTCGGAAGGATCAGATCAGGGTTGTAACCAAGTCACAAGGCTCCGAGTCACAAGTCAATCTCACATTTTTAGTTTTGACTCGAGTCAAGTCGAGTCATTTCAATTCACCACCGAGTCAAGTCCGAGTCCAAGTCAGCGAGCAGAGGGTCGAGTCCGAGTCATGGAATTATGACTCGAGTCCGAGTCCAAGTCATTGTGTTCACTGCTCAGTTTCCAGTTAAAGTCTTGGTAAACCCACTTTTTATAACTCTGTTTGGTGATATCGAATGGTTCGCATTTAAAATATACCAATTTTCCCCACTCTTAGCAGTTTCTGGTCGCCTTTTCAAGTACCAGTACCAACAGACGAAATCCCAATAGTGTGTTGGCTTCGGAATTACAATGAAATGTCGGTCTTGGCCGTCTGAGTCTCGAGTCAATGACTTGGTTCGAGTCATTCGCAATGACTCGAGTCCAAGTCGAGTCAATACTCAGATTGACTCGAGTCGAGTCGAGTCATTTTCGTATTTTGAGAAAATGACTCGAGTCAAGTCGAGTCATCAGAAAATCGTGACTCGAGTCGGACTCGAGTCGAGTCATGACTCGAGTCATTACAACCCTGGATCAGATCAGATCATGTCCTAGATCATGTCCTAGCAATCAATCTTGAATGCTGATTAGTATCAAGTCCGCTCATCTCCGCAATGTTGTCGTGAAGTTGTTAGCTCGATGTCTCTAATCAAATAGGACTATACTACACGTCTTAGTACTGAAGTTTTTTTCTCCATTTCACCGTTACCAGTCAAAGGAGATCAATGATGCTGCTTGCATGCTAGCGAGGAAAGCCGCGGACGAGAACGCGTGCCTAGTATGCGGCAGCATTTCTCCGGCGGTACCGCTCGATTCGGGGAGAAAGAACCAACATTTGCTCGCCGCGGAATTCACGAAGCAGTGTAACGTTTATCGCGAACATCGAATGGACCTGGTGACATGCGAGGTAGGTTCCTTATTATCGAAGATTGTGTTGTACGTAGCGCCGTAATACATTTCGCGTTAGCCTCGAAGACGTGTCATGAACTTTCGAAAGTACCCACCTTCGGTTGCCTGCCAAAAGCGTGCCGACTTTTGACCAAATCTGTTTCCCGACATGACTGACTTTAGTAGTCCTACTTACATGGCCTGCGATACCTGTCCTATCTTCATTTTCAACATTTACTTGTAATTGGGTAGAAATTCACGGCGTTACTTCTATTTATACTTGAGTAGCATCATGAATACTTTTACTGCCTCTGGTTGAAATATGCGTGACCATAATCTACACTTCTATACTGACCTCCATTTGTTATGCAGTTTTTCAATAACATCGAGGAAGTCGAGATATGTGCCGTGGAAATGAAGAAATTGAATATTCCGGTATCGCTGTCGATGAGGCTTGGGCCTGGGGGCGACGAAAAGGGGGTTTCCGTCGAGGAGTGCGCGGTCCGCATGGCAAAGACGGGTGCCGATATGATAGGTGTGTGTCCACTGTCCATGCATGAACATTGAACAATAGTTTGGTTCACTTTCGTAATGCTTCACTAGAAAATTTGGAGACATAAATCCTGCCAAGAATACGCTTGTTACAATATATGGAAGAGGTTTTACCCTCCTTATTTTAATGTCGAGGTACGCAGTGCGGCTACGACATCAACACAGCACTAAACGTGATGTCCAGATTCAAGTCGGCTCTGCAAGAAGCTGACCTGCATCCATTTTTGTCGTGCCAACCGCAAGGAATGCTTTGCCCAGAAGTCGAGCAAAGCCCAGCCGGTTACATCGCCCTGCAGGAATTTCCTTTCGGCAAGTTCTCTACTATACTTGGCACCTCTGACGTTATAAATTATACTCGCACGTCGGACCCGTTAAACTTTCATGTTCGACTTCAGCTGTGGAACCGCGGATTATTACCAGGATCGAGGCGCACCAATTCGCCAGAAAAGCCTACGAGTTGGGAGTCAATTACATCGGCGGTTGTTGCGGTTTCGAATCTCATCACATACGCTCCATAGCCCAAGAAGTAAGCACGTTGTTGGTTGACTGGCGCTTAAAATGTTGGTGAATGGAATGCGGGAACTTACACGTTATAGCAAAATACTTTAAGCGCGCAGAACAACATTCGCCGACGATCACAGTATATTTCAAAAACCTTATTCCGTTTCGTCGCTATTTTGGACTCATTGATAGCATGATGTAAGTAACACCAGAGGTGATCTCTAGTACTCCAGTATACTTGAAGTATAACGAAAAGTAACGCCGTAAATTTCTACTCAGTGTAGAAAGTAGAAGTAACGATTTCGGATGCATCAAAAAGGCTGCTTAAAGCATGGAAAATGAAGGTTTAAATGTACTCAGATACGGGTAGTTTTAAGAAGTAGATTGTTGGAGGGGTAGCATACTTTTAGTAACTAGAGGTGACTTGTTACGGAATTGCAAGACACATTTTCGAGTGAGTGAGCTTAAAGTAGAAATGAAAGTACTCCAAATATATAACGACTTGAAGTATACTCCTAAAAGTAGTAGCTTCCTTCGTTACTGACCCCATCTGCTTAACAAGCAACAGCTATGTAAATTCAAGAATGCATTACGTTGGTCGTAGAACTCAAATTCGTTATTACCTTTGTTAGTTACAAAGCGAGAGGGGGATTGTGCCACCCGTGGCTGACAAAGCAGTACCGTTTGGAGGCGATGCTCTCAAATTGAGTACTATCAATGAATTCCACAATGGAAACAGGTAAATTGATGGTGCTGGTGAAATTATTTGGCTCAATCGAATTTCCTCCGAACAGGAGCACCAGGGAATATTGGTACAACATAAACAAAGGATCTGGCAGGCCATATCAATCGGCTCTTACTGAGGCAGCTATGCAGACCGGATACCCCGGCAGAATGTATTTACAATGACTGACCCGTGACTACAGTCCCTCATCTTTGATCGTCAAAACCTTATTGAAATCAGTAGGGAGAACACAGCACATACATTGCTGCATTTTTCTCGTTACTGGCTATTTTCTGACATACATTAACTGCGTCGTCGTAACACTTGAAACTCCAGATATTTCGCTGCAGTTACGCATGTTTCACAGTATACAAATATAATTTAATTGCAATGTTCGTTGTTGAGTACTACTAATAAAAAGACTTACAAAATGAAATTAAATATAAATTTGAAACATATATTGTGATATTGTTTTCATGCCTTATGGCAATTGCTTCTATTGGCGATGGTCGTCCATATCCAGTCCGTGAATACGCTAATCTTCGTGTAGACTCCAGGCGCTTTCGGTTGTCCACAGCCTTTTCCCCAGCTAACAATGCCAGCTAGAGTCCAGGCGCCGACATCGTTGTCAAAGCAAGACAGTGGTCCGCCTGAATCACCCTATAGATATATAGGTCACGAGTAGCGTAGAGTTATGTATTACACTGCTTCGCCGCTGATAGGTAGCGGGTTCGAGTCCGACCGAGGTAGACTCTAGGCTCCGCATCGTCATCCGATAAGCGTAGGGGGTCTGGGTCTCACAAGTTCGAATTCAAGCTTATTCATAAAAATTCATCGTTTCGAAACATCTCAAGACTGCAATACAACGAAGGATAGGAAGATGCCGAAACGAAAGTCTACACGTGCCGTATAAGGCCCGTCGGCGAATCGGTAATTACAAAATGGGATACCGACTGGTGTGAAATGACCAACGTACTCTAAGCACCATGAAACCACTTTAAAACAACAAAAACCGTAGACGAATACAGGAATATTGAACAAACCAATTGCTGTTGGATGCAACATACCATACTGAGCATTACTGGTCCACAGGTAAGCACATGCTTAGTGGAATGGAAAACTGGACAGTGGGCATAAGCATGCGACTGCCCTAGGCCCACAATAATCAATAGAAAATTATAACCGGTTTCTTGCCTTGGCTCCTTACATGCGTCTGTACCCAGTGGTGGTCAGTAAGTCAGTATCGATGTTTTTTCCTACTTCAACTACTTAATCAACTGGTGATGTATTTATGTTTTTAGAATACTTCCAATTCTACTTCAATAGTCTTCCAAGACCAGCAGACTATACTTGCATCAGTTTCAATTGAATAGTTATATTCAATTGTATATTGAAGTTCTGTAACTCAAACAAGCGCATCAGTTTATGAGTTGAATTCGCAATAGAACTTTGTGATGTAGTCCCGTATCACGGCAACAATATACAATTTTGAGAAATAGTGTCAACATATTTAGAAAATCTCTACTTCTACTCGTAATTGAGGAAACGCTTACGGCATGGCTTCTACTTCTACTTTGATTCAACCAGACACATCTTCCTAACTATTAGAGACGAGTAATAACGCACGCGAGTTAATACATCACAACCAAACCAACCTGACAAGCGTCCTTGCTACCGTCGGCTTCCCCAGCGCATATCATCCTATCGGTAACAAGAGGCCCCAACCAGTCCATTTGACCACACGTCGCGTGACCGACGATTTTAATTTCCGCGTACTGCAACAGATCGGGCGCGTTCATTCGTCCTGCAATGCATAGAAGAGTCGCAATTCAATCAGCACCCGTCAACTGCAATAGTAAACATTACCTGAATTTAACGTAGCTCCCCAGCCGCTAACAAAGCAGGACATCCCGTCTGCAAATTCCCGCTGCACACTTGGCAAGCAAACGGGCTTCACGGTGTACGAATATCGGGCTTCTGTTACAAGCTGCGGTGAATACCAAGATTTAACTCGATTCTCATTCGACTATGCCAGCAATCAACTCACTCTAAGCAGACCAATGTCATAGTCGTATTGAAAATGAAACGCGGTGCGATAGTCAGGGTGTACAACAGCGCAGTCAGCATCGAACGATTGCACCGAGGACTTGTATCTGTCGCTCATGCGCGACAATCCCATGTACAAAGTCCATTCATTGGCGTCTGGGTGTCTGGAGAGTAATATAAATCAGCTACAAGTTTTGAGGTTTACACCGGTAGATCAGTCCGTGTGTACCAAATATATATCAAATAAAGCAGTTGATGTAACCCAAATATATTACAGAGCAGTGGAAGAGTGAAAGATTGATATCGTAGGAGCGCGTAATACAGAACCCTTATCGTCAAATACAACAAGGATTAGAAATATATTTTTTCAAAATTATGATTAAGGACCTAGTTTAATATTAATCCAGATAACTAGAGAAAATGCCTGTTGTCATGCGGTTTCGAAAGAACTGTGGCGTACTTGATGCATAGGAAACGGATAAGCTATTTTCGTTGTGGTGTAAACCGGTATCAGTTTAGGGCGTAAATATATAGTTTTGGATGAGGTGCAGGGAGTCACTTACTTGTGGATACAGTGGGCTGCCGTGACCACCCACTTTGGTGTGATAAGGGCTCCGCCGCACTTCATTCTTGCGTTTGTTTTGGGCGCCCATAGACTGACCTATACGCGATCCGTAATGGTAAATGGCACACAAATGAAATCCCACCTTGCATGCATGGCATAATCGACAAATCCGTTCCGTTCAATTTACACATGCAACACCTGATTGCGATTTCAACAGGTCACACCAGTAATGTCGATAACCTCTATATAAGGGGCGGACAACTTCTCCATGCGGCGGGCCGGATATGGGAAAATGAAGTACTTGACAGGCCGGATTACTCAATTGATACATTAAGCGCGTATTTATCCACCTATACAAGGATCAATCGCAATTAATGCAAACTTTAAGTCTAAAGCATAGACACTAAAACAATATTCATTAAATTTATTAACGTAATGTACTTCAATAGCTGTTGAAGTCAAAGGGACATCTGTGGTCGGTCAAAGTTGCGATTGGCGAGTTCTTTGAACTCTGGATGCGTGTCGGGCATGAAGAAAATAAATAACTATAACGAATAAGTTACAGCCACCATAATTTGACATAATAAAGCAGTGGAGAATTGTGGCACTATGACCGCGGGCCATATTATCATGTAAGACCGGGACCTGTCCGCGGGCCGTATGTTGCCCGCCCGTGCTCTATATGGAGACGTAATTGCGACCGTAACAGTCACTAACACAAGCTTTTACGCCAACGAGGAATCAATCATTTTCAAAACACACTGCTGAAGTAATTTTACGCGTGCTGCATTAGTCCAAAGTTACGCGACGGTTGGTATATGCATCAATTTCTTAACCTCTTTGAAATCAAGAGACATGTCGCAATTACGAGATATCACTTAAAGATACTGTTGTGAAGTCACTGCTTCAAAAACTGCGGCACGATTGCAACTAAATAAATTTCTCAACAAGCCAGTGATGCAATTGAGTTAATGGCGGTTTGATAATAATTCAGAGATCAATCGCTCACGTATTCTGCGCCTAAGCCGATACAAAATCGCGCTCCTTCTTACCTGCCACGGAAAGCGAGATATGACCACGCTCTGGCCACCAAAAATCCTTCCTGCTATCGGCAGGGCACCGTTGTTGGAGAATGGTATCGAGACGTTGGAATGTGGTTTCTAAACGAGGTATTTAGATTAAAAGCATTTCGCGCGCATTTGTGTTAAACACCATAGCGTTATCCTTTTTAAATGTCAACATCGCAATCATCTTCGTGCTTCCTACTGCACTGTATATCCGACACACCCATGTTTTGGATATATAACACAGTCAGTTTTCAATACAACATCCATTGTAACAGAATATTTATTTAACTCGAAGACTTTTCGGTTGCCTCTTTTCAAGAGTTAACATAACATAACATAACATGGTTGGGTTATATTTTTATCTGAACAAGTCACACACAATGTACGATGCGATAAGACACAATGCGATGTCATGAACAGATAGGAGGATGTAGAACGACACGCATCAGTAGCGATCCTTTACTCTAACATCCACCTCGGCCTAGAGTGCCCGATGTTAACGGCACACTAAAGGGATTTAAACAGATCTAAAAGCAAAAACTAAAAAAGGCATAGTATGACGCAACAGTCAAAATCACAGACCATGAAATTCGCATCGTACCAATGGCAACAATAACAAACTATGAGTATACGCTATACGGACATACGGTACTGTACTATAGTAGGGTCACCATACGTCCTCTTTTAAGAGGATTTGTCCACTTTTTTGACTTTTTTGAAAGTGTCCTCGGAGGACGCCCTTTTGTCCCCTTCTTTGAGATTTTGTCCTCTTTTTTGAAAATTTGGGTCAGATTTAGAGCAAATTGCGAGTGATATGCCGTAAATTAGCACAAAAGTGACGCTCCGGTGGGTATTTCGGAGTGAAAAACGGTATTTTGAGCTCTGAGCGGAAATATGACCTTTTTTGTAGTCAACCGATCACAAAGTGGGAGAAATTCACCGGTTTTTGAGAATTCTTCTCCGGTTTTGCAAGTCTCAAATTTCTGAAAAAGTGTCCTCTTTTAAGATTTCCAAAATATGGTAAGCCTATACAATAGTAGCGAAGAAATTTGTAAAAAAGGGAAAAGAGGCACCCGAAAAGTCTTCGAGTTTAATAAATATTCTTTACAATGGATGTTGTATCAAGTTATATTCAAGTTCTGTACCACGAACCAGCTATTTATCAAGTCAGTAGCCTACTCTCGAGTCACAAGTCATTTGTAATGAATGCAAACGGTTGACTCGAGTCGAGGCAAGTCATTTTAAAAAGAATCTAATAGTCAAGTCACAGAAATGTTCAAAGTGACCCGAGTCAAGTTGATTAATCTCAAATTTACCGATTTCTAGTCAAATTCAAGTCATCAAATATATTCAGTTTGCGTCGTTTTGATATCGATTCGATGGGCAAAGGCATATGCAGAATGACATATAGGCTGGACCATGCCGAGCAATACTCAAACTTTGCATCATGTCACCTGTTACCAAAACGGAATGAGTCTCCGCAGTTACTACGTAAATTGATGAGAATGCTGCCCACAGGATATGCTCCATCCAAAATGACATTATTTGAAGCATAATTTAACGCAAGAAACGTTCATAGACTGACGCATGAAGGGCAAAAAAGTTGGCGTCGACATCAAACTTGTCTACAGAAGAAAAACGATGTTTGGGCGTTATGGAGAAGTCCTGTTACCGAATTTCGTAGAAATTAATACGAAAGAGGGTTAACTTGAGTTCTTATACACCAGACAAACTATTTGTAGGCATCGCCGCAACCTGCAATACAATATAATGACATGGAGTAGACGATGACGAATGGAGTAGAATGATGACTTTAAACTCGAAATTTCCTCTTTGATTGAAGAGTCATTCCATATATTTAATATTACATGCGTCGAGTCCGAGTCAATTCAGGACTCGAATCGAGTCAATTCATTTAAAAACACGACTCGAGGCATTCCAACACTTATATCATATTTAGAAATTATTACACGTCGTCGTAAATATGACCGAAAGTTAAAATCCGGTCTGTGTTTACCCGAAATGAAAACCTTCAGGCTCACACCCTCACAAGTCGGCTATGTGGAGACAAATCCACACATAAAGAGTCATATATATAGGCAGTAGCCACTAATAAGAAGATTCCCCTTTTTAACTGGTTTGGTTAATGGTGAAGGTGATTCGATTGGAAACGTAACCCGCTCTTATTAATATTCCCCCTGGAAGTGGTTCGTTCCGAGGGTTAACAAAATCTCAAACTCGGTAATTTTGGTAATATTACCGCAAAATTCGATTTTCTTTCGAGTGCTAACGAAACCAGATTACGAATATTTTAAATGTACAATTTATATCATCTGGTTTCTTCGCGCCATATAGTGCACGGAACATTCATTTTTTATAGCGCTCTCGTTATCAGCTCTCCTGATGTACTGCTTATAAACACCCGCTATAACACAAATATGAGAAACTCACTTTTCGCTGTGCAGTGTTATTGTGAGAACCGTCAGGTACAGTGGATTGAAATGAATTTACTTGAGTCGTAGCGGTCAAGCGAGCTCGTATTGACGAATATAAATAGTTGGGTGGCCTCTTCCCACATGTTATGGCTAAATATGTAAGCCGATATTAGGATCAATGCGTGAAATTCGTATTATTGCATCTACTTTGATTCACCAACGAAGAGAGGTCTGGTGTTGCGGGAAGGTCGGAAGCAGAAGCGGCTGAAAAAAAAAATAGTGTTGAAAAAGAAATATTTCCAAGTATATAATTATCCCTCAAAATAGCAAATGCCTGGCATGTTTCTATGCCACAACCATCCGATAACGATGCTTGGTTTCCAGTCTGGTGAGCAATAGTAAAAAGTCAGTGACATCCATACCGAATTGCGAGAAGGGCAAAAGACGCGCGAGAGAGTGTCGACTTTTCATGAATAATGGCCCGAAAGCTAGTTATTCACATAGGCGAAAACGCACGGATAAACCACTGTAGACATACTATACACTTGCTACAGTGCTCAAAAATATGCTGCAGATATATGTGGTCGCATACTGCTATGTAAACTCCGACTCAATAGGTCCCAGACTAACAAAGTCATTTGGCCTAACTCTATCTTTTAAATGTGCCATTTAAAAGCATGTCCGTGACGCAGTATGGCAGCTGTCGATATCCTGCAGCAAATTTGCAAAATCCAATTGTGGGAATAAAGTTTTTTTTTTCATCTTTGATATCAATCAAAAACGATTATACAATTCTGTTAAATATAAAGTGGAGGGCTTCACGTTGCTCTTTACAGCTAAACGTAAACCGTGATCATTCTCATCAAACCAAGCACAAATATCTCGCTGAAAAAAATCACAATGTGTGTTTTTATATATTTCATATATAGTTCCAGTTACATTTGTAATTGAATTGTGTCACCCAATGCTGAACGATTAGAAATTGTGTTGTAAGTGTAAAAAGGTCGCGGAGCACAGCCCTATGCTCATTATTATTACCAGTCATCATACGACAGCAGTTAACATTGCATAGCTTGCCATCGTATATACGAGCCTTACTAAACCGAAGACCCACGATCGCAATCTATGATAATACATATAGCCGCCTACCTTCAGAATTTGATTCGCCTTGAAACACTGTAAAGGAGATGATAATATATATAAGTGTATGATAGGTAGATAGATATTGAACAGCCGATTTACTCACGAAAATACACCACTCCAGACGCTAATCCGAGAATTATGATGACGAGAACACTCATGATTCCCATCACCGATCGACTATCTGTCCCGCAGACAGATGTATCCTTTTTCAAGGATCGCTTGTAGCGGTACTCGGCCCGACACGGGTCTACCATACCGCCAGCGGGAGTTCTTTGCGGTTTTGACTTATTGCAGTTATGATTTTGGTTCATGTGAGCTAATACGCCGCTATACTTG
>ATSW01014619.1:0-11257 GCA_000444245.1 Botryllus schlosseri | reverse complement strand
ACCTATGATATGGTTACCGTATTTCGAGATCCAGAAATGAAAACTCATAATGTCGGACGGGAAAACGGTTAATTTGAAAATTTTCACGGCAAATACTGTTGTGTTGTCTGAAAAAGGTCATTCTTTCAACTCGACTTCCGAAAGACCCGCTCTAACGTAATTTAGTCGGTCAATCTTTTTTTGTCATCCTTGCTAATCATCCCGGTGACTGCCGTAGATATCCATATTTCGGGTCATTTACGGCGTTTTTTAGTTGTGCCTGTGCAATCGCCTGGCTGTCAAAACTATAAACGAGGAAGAATTGCCAAAAAGGCGTACATTTGAGTGTCATCGGAGGACATGTTCGCTTTCTTGAAAAAGGAGGACAAATCCCCCTAAAGGAGGGCGTGTGATAACCCTGGGACTACACAGCTGTCTTATAGCATTTTCGGGAAAATTAATAAGAATTCAGATCAGAAATTAAATTAGAGCAAACACACATTTCACACATTAGATTAAAATTGGATTACCGGCATTAATTAGTCTAATTAAACAATTGGAACAATCTAGTTGTCCAAGTCTGCATAGGCCGCTATTGAAATAGTGTTCAAGACTCACAAACCCCACAGTTAACTTAAGAAAATAAGTTAGTCGAGATATACAGTTTGGTGATAAGCCTACCTCAAATATTCTACGTCGGTATCGATCTGAAAGTTGAGTGTGGGGAGGTCAGTACTTTGCGTCTCATCACCGAGTCAGGTAATGCACTCCCAGTGTTTTTTGGTTATTACAGAGTGATTTGTCTTGAACACTGCAGCAATGAAAACGTATGAACCGTACCACGCGATCCCAGTAAGGGAGTCTTGGGAGAAAAAAAAACATTTAGTAAGCATTTATCGATTGAGTAAAAGAGACTTTACTCATGAATCTGCTCATTTTCTTGTTCAAAACCTCGTCGTCGGTTCGATTTTTAGATGACTACGCGTTCCAAGATAATATATATCGTCAGCGTTGCACTTCTTGTTCTACTCTATCGAATGTTAGTCAATATTAGGAAGAGTGATAATGTAAATAACCGGGAAACTGAGCAGCAGCCGCTCCATCGGTCGGAATTCAACAATCAGGAAGGTATAGGGAAATATAATAGACTCATAGCATAGTGTGTATTCACACCCAAACGGCTGAAAAGGGTGCAGGTATACCTCAGACTTATACCGCAGTATAAATCGAGTACAAAATTTTAATCCAAATTATGCATGCACGTAGGAATGTATGCACATGCACGTAAGATTTATAACCGCGCTATAATTCTGAATTAGGTTCTGTTTTCGTGTACCACCCTTTTCGGCTTTGTTCGAAATTCCATATCCAAATCTGACCCACCGAAATTTTAAATCCTATCTAAATTCCTGTTCGAACAAATCATGATGTCGGCGCATTCTATGTCTATATCAAACTTTGTCGTCTCGTCTTCTGCATATCCAGCAGAGGTGGTCAAAGTAATCAAGAAAGCTACTTAGGTAGAATTAGAAGTAGCGAAAAAAAATTACTCAAGTACGAGTAGAAGTACTTCTTATATAAGCAACCTAAAACTACTTGAAGTAGAAGTAGAATTGACTGACTTTAAATCTACTCAAGTAAGTAGGTAGATGTGAAAACGATCGTAATTCGTTCGCATTGATTGTCAAAAGCTGCAAATTGAGCTAGGCGAGAGGTGCAGGTCTTGATTCATATTGATGCATACCAGGAGGTATCCATTTTTCGACAGCATAAGCGTTCCACGGCATGATGGGGTGAAAATGATAGTATTGATATGGAAATGCGATACTAATTCTCTGTTTTAGCACGTTTTAGAAAACATCATGGTATGGCACCCTCCCCCATATTATAAGGCCCACAGTTTAGTCGAAGAGCAATACGGAGAAGTTGTATTGGATACGGTGTAAACACTTTGAGCGATTAGTAAACGTCAATAAAAATATGGTGGATCGTAAAAATGCCATATTGTGTAGGGTTACCATATTTTGGAAATACGAAAATAGGACACCTTTTCAAAATTTTCAGACTAGCAAAACTGAGGGAAAATCCTGAAGAAATGGTCTAATTTTTACCCCCTTCGTGATCGGTTGACTAAATAAAAAGGTCAACTTTCTCGCTCAGCGCCCAAAATACAGTTTTTCTTTCACATTATCAGGTGGTTGACTAAAAAAAGGTCAACTTTACGGCCCAGCTCCCGAAATACCGGCTGGAGCGTTACTTCAGTGTCGACTTACTGTATCTAAGTCAATTTTGCCTAACATTTAACAAAAATTCTTAAAAAAGTGGACAAAATCTCAAAAAAAGCGGACATTTGGGCGTCCTCTGAGGATACTTTCAAAAAAGTCAAAAAAGAGGACGTATGGTAACCCTAATATTGTGTAGCTTTATTTCCGGAAATTAAAGGCATTACTACACTTGCTTTTATATTTAAACATGTATGTGATCCAGACAAAAGAACTGATACCAATCAGAACTCAAAGTATGATACTAGGAATTGATAGTGGAATATAATTACTACTTCTAAAAGCGGAAAATGTACTTCATGTCTTTAGTCCGGAAAGTGTCAAAGGTTGTATGCTAAAACCGGTCTAAAGCTACCAAAAAGTCATAGTCCACTGTTCCAGATTAGGACATGCCATGGACTGCTAGACTACGATATGATAAGTAAATGCTAGCTTGCGAAACATCAGTTTCAAACGCTATGATGGGCCAAATATACCGTGATGAAATATTTCATAGGGCGACAATGCGGTGTGAACGGAACCATGCAACCCGCTACCTAAATTATATTGACCGATACTTTCGTGAAACCATATTGGTTACTTTATATCCACCGTGCGCGAAGTGCGACAAAAATTTTGGCTTTACTCAACTTTTCTGAAAATTAAATGTTGATAATCCGTGAAAACAGCCCCGAAATTCCTCAGGCTATCTTCTTGATTGGATGATTAAACTACTTCTACTTGACATACTGAAAATAGCGAAAAGTAAGTAAGTAGATCACAAAATATTATGAAATAGAAGTAGCAAAAACTAGATCTATTTGAGTAAGTACTAGAAGTAGAGGAAAACTACTTGAGTAATTTAAAAAAAAAAGTAGAATTACTTCGTTACTGACCACCTTTGATATCTAGGGTGATGCTATATGGAATACGTGAATAAAGATAAGCTCGAGGAGGCAAACTGTATTTCAGAAACCAACATACAAAATGCGGCCTATTTTCGGCATATGGTGATGGTGACCTGAATATTTGTTCGAACTTTGCGCTGTTTACTTTCCCGGCACGTATAAATTGTCACCACTGCGTCATCAGTAGTGATGCAGTTTCCGATCTCGCAATTACAAATTGTGGAAAAAGGGGAGATTCTCTTTACATATAGCCCCCTGTCCGGTGAAACCTTGAAACCAGCTCATCAAAACCACCATATGCGATCTTGTTTCACAAAGTCATTGGCATATAAGATAGAAAATCCCATTTCTTAAACTATTACCGCAGGTTAACAACCATGTTGGATAACCGATTCAGTGATTACGTCGTTATTGTCGTAGATTTACTTAAGTTGCTTGTAAAAATTCAATTTGGCGACATCGTATTACTTTGTTGGTTACCGATCATAATTTGGTCCCAATAAAATCCAAGATGTGTGGTTTCAAAATACATAGAGAAATATATCATGCCAATAGTAATATTATAACGCTCTCATTTAGATACCGAACGGATAAATGAATTGGCTCTTGAAATCAGGAAAGCCGAACGCAGCCGCCTTGAGATGTTAATCGATTTGGAGGTATATTGTTTATTGTTCGTTCGTATATTGTTCGCTTTGATCAGGGGTGGGCAAACTTTTTAACTCGCGAGCCGCATCGCAGCTGTTCAACCTCCATAACCACTTTTCAAAACTACGGGTGAAAGTCGGTTGTCCTGATTCTCAGAACAGGATAGATATTTGAATCTGAAAGCAGTGATCTCTTTATAGATTCGCTGATTCTACTTTTGGTTCAACTCCAGGAGACACAATGCTGACAGCGTCATAACCATGCTAGCTTCATCGCTCCCAGCACTAAAATATGTAGATGTTATAAATATAAATGCTTCTGCACTTACAGAGAATGAATCCACCTAACACACTCGCTATTAGTTTTTTTTTATCAAGTACAGCATTCAAAGTAATAAACTTGCTAGAGTGGCCTATGTAAAATTATACTCGATCATTCCCGTTTTGACTTTCTGTGATGTTTAGCAGTTGAAACATTTTAAAATGCGTGGGCCTCGAGGTCGGGCTATCACGTCAGCAATGAAGTAAAAATATACTATAATAAGAATATAACATATAATTATCGTGATGAAATAAAATAAGAAAAAATTTAATCGAATCCGTGCAGTATTTATATTTTAGTATGCATTTTATCAATATTTCTAATACGTTTCTTGAGCCTTTCGCCGGCAGAACAAAACGGTGTTGCGGGCTTCATGGGGCCGGCAGGCTGTAGTTTTTCCCACTCCTGGCTTTGATTCTAATGCTGTTTACAGCCAAAGCAAAATCGAACACCAGACGTAATAATCATCGGGGCAAGGAAATGCGGGACGGGCGCTCTTCGTGTGTTTTTGGGAAGTCACCCGCTACTCGTGACGAGCGAGGAATCTCACTATTACGATAAACACCAGGACAAAGGACTTGGATATTATAAGTAGTAATCGTCGGCATAAAGAGAATTTCAAAAACTTGCATATAACTACATTGCATACAGCCAATTGTGACGTCATACGAACAAAAACAACATCGAGTGCAGACAAGCCGCGAGCGCAGCTAGTGGCCAATTTTTAGGTGAAGCAAACGTTCCTTCTGCTGGCATAAGCGTGGTTGATGGATCTTAATGAATGTCGATTCCAGCGCGGACAAGTGGAAAAGTGTGCGGCCTTTACCCAAAATTGAGAATCTGTCGTCACTATAGTTATTGGCGCAAGTAGCATGCTCAGCTAAATGCCTGCCAATGGCAGAGTTCATTGCCACGGCCTGATTGTGTTCCAACACCCTTAGGTCAGTTTCAGTTTCAGCGGCCTGTCCCTGGGAATTTAACGTACGCAGTCTAATAACACGCGGTACATGTAGCAATGTAGTTATATGCAAGTTTTTGAAATATTATAAGTAGTATAACAGTATTTTTATCGAACACACAATGCGACAACAAAGACTAATTCGCAAGTGGCGAAATTTGGTATTTGCAAATAGAGAAAGAGACAGTTTAATTTATACTCGTTTTGATAACATGAAACGATGATAGCTACAGTTATAGTTTTCTGGGTGAGTAATTACATGTGTGACTTGGACGTGGAGCCTAAACCCTATCTCGATCCAGAGTTGGATGACTAGGAAGATTTCGGCTTTTCCAAAGTAGATTTGAATTAGAAGCTACATCGTTTTTACAAATGAGTTCATTCTCTTCCGTAGTAGAATGGAATATGTCTGTATACAGAAAATTTGGCTCGCTTCGCATTATATACAGCGTATAAATATTTCAAAAATTAGGGAATTGAAATTAGAGCAAAGAAACATTCCGGAAATTAGATTAGAACGAGATTACAAAATTTCTTTCTCGCAATAATGGCACGGAAATGCTAATCCGCTTACGCTCCATGTCCTGGAATATGCATAACAGCGCAGTTCTTGTAGCATATATATTCCGTTAAGATCTTTGCTGGAAAACGCCACCGCGCAACAGTTGATTGTGGACAAGACCCCGGCTTATTTTACATCACTGCCCGAAGACTTGCCGTCAATTATCAAGCGGGATTGCCCTGGCGTTAAACTAATTATCATTCTGTGCGAACCAGTTCAACGGTCTCTGTCCGACTATGCTAATCGGGTGAGTAGCTAAATTACAAATGTTATGCCGATTTCTGGTAACGTAGGTGAATGTATATTATCCGTGGTTAGGGGGCCCGGGTTGGGTCTGTCGGAAATACCACCCGCTTGCCGCATGCGAAGTCGACATGAACCGCTGTTTTGCTTTCGCTTCGGCATTGCAGATTTCACGTAATTTATGCCGTTTTATGTTCTTCCTGTCTCTCAAAGCGATAAAAGCGGGTGAATTCCGAAAGGGAGGACATTTAAGCGTCTTCATAGGAGATTTTTGATTTCCCGAAAAGGAGGCAAATCATCCTAAAGGAGGACAAATGGTAACCCTACCGATAATGGGTGGGCTGTCACAATACCGCATATCGCAATTCCATCAATAGCAATGCGCCAGATCCCAAAGTAAAAACTTTTCGCATTCTGTTGATTGACTACAATGCTCCTCTAGTTTAGGACATTTTCCTTATTGTGCATATATCTATGCTCATGCTCATGCTCATTTATATAGGTGTATTCTGTTCTATATAGTTGCCCACTATGTATGTTAGCAGTGCCGTCCCCAATTCTACATGGTCTTCTGGAAAGGATGCCTATATATTCTGACAAATTAATCACGCACTTGAATGAAATGTCCACAATTTATTCAGCGAGTGAGAGGCATATTAGATTGATTTAAAACTAGGTATAGCAATTTCAGTATGGGACCGACAACTCCAATGCAAAGAAGTTTGATTATATATGGGAGCATATTTGCCACTGTTGGCTGCGTTTTCAAAAACATACTCAGCGAAGGTTACCGGTGTATGCTAGCTTCGAATCAACGCGTTTCCACAGTCAAAGGAAAGCGTATTTGGGATTCGTGCCATTCCTGAAAAATAGGCCAACAACCTTTTGATCGTAACGAGTTGTCACAAAGGTTCATTTAGCGGCGGTAAAATCAGATACGATGTTTCATTTCCAACTTGAAATAGAGGGTATATGTGGAAGTGTGGCACTGCTAGAGGCTGAGTAAAAATCCGGCTATTCGGTCAGATAATTAAAAATACTACATGTTCGTGACGTTCTTATCATCTACCTATATCAGAGTTTGACAACTAGAAAATTTTCATCTTTTCCAAATTAGATTAGAATTAGAATTCTAGCTAGAATTTTCCAAAGTAGATTAGAATTGGAATTATAGCTGCACCGTATTTTGTCGAATTCGTGAGAGCTTGGAAATTGAATCAAGTTAAGTTCGTATAAATTGGAGTTCATTCCGTAGCATTCAAAAAAAGGAATCAGATTAGAATTAAAATTATAGCGTAGAAACATTTCAGAAATTAGATGAGAATGTGATTACAGGGATCCCGCTCTATTTAGTCTAATCCAGGGATTCCAAACCTTTTTAATTCTGTGACCTCCATTGAAAATTTTAAAAACGTAATGAGCCTTCATTATCTTCAAACCTTCGAAAGATTAAAAAAAACGACATTTAATAGAATTATAGTGCCCCTGAAATAGGCATATGACCCACAGGTTGAGAATCCCTTGTAATTAGACTGCTAGAATTACAGTTTTCCAAGTATGACCTATATGCGATAAATTCAGCCTCCATAACTATTTCAGATTGAGCTTCCGCGGTCGAAGTACAAAAATATGTCTTTCGAACGTCACATTGAACTTCTTTTGCCACAAGCGCAAAAGCTATTAAACGACGACGCATTTGAGGATGTTTTACTCGCAGTCAAAAAGAACGCCCATTTGACAACTTACCTCACAGGGGCGTATTCATACTTTCTACCTCGCTGGGTAAATGCTTTTCCTAAAGATCGCCTCCTTATATTAAATGGAGAATCCTTTCTGAAAGATCCCGGTCTAACTATTGTTTCCATTCAAGAGTTTCTAGCAGTACCAGTGATGCTGCAACGGCGAGATTTTTTCACGAACAGAGCCACTGGTCTGTCGTGTCTGCGCACATGGTGGGATGACATGTATGGCGTTGCCGATCTGGATGACTCAAGATTTCATCTATGTCTTGAAAAAAAAATCAAAGGTCGAACAAGAAGCCGCGTTTCAAAATATAAGTTACGCCCGCGAGCGGAGGAGAAGCTCAGAGAATTCTACGAGCCGTTCAACAAAGATCTCAGGGACCTTCTCTGGGAAGATTGGAGTTGGCTTCGATAGCGACTATAACCAGCAAAAAAATACATTTTATATATAGAACAATAATACCGAATAAACTTATTTTTATGCTGTTCCTTATTCACAGTAAATATGGTAAATACGCACAAAACCCGGGAAGCAAATGTAGAGATTGAAGAAAACTTTAAAAATGTCGGTTAGAGAATCGTATTGCTATTCATATGCAATGCATGAAGGAGTTAGATAGCAGAGTTGCGGTATATGAAGAATTGGCAAAGGTGTAGAGGTAGGGATAATTGAAAATGAATAATTACATAAGTTATGCTGTGATTTTATAGACTAAGTGTAATAGTTTATTATTACTAATATTATGGATAAAACGGCGTATGACGCCAAAGGTTTTTTAAAACATGGAACGTTAAGGTACATTTCGAATATGCAATGAAAATAACGTAGCACAAACGTGGATATAAACGGTAATAATATACCTTATGGATCTACCTGCAAACCTAATATATTCATTTCAACTGCATATTGTAATATTTACGGATCTGTTATTCGCTAGTCCCCCGAAATATTGTCCTTACAAAACCTATGATTCAGATAGAAGGGAATCCTGTGTGATGCGCCTTCATTAATACCATCGCATTTGGAAAATCACGCTTGAAACAGTTGTTAGTGTTTCGTTATTGTGGAATATCTTTCGATTGATTTCTGTACACGAACGAGAAAAACGAATTTTGATGTAGTCTTTCTTTATCACGTTTTATAAGTTTAGGCCTATCTGGTACCAAGGCATTCCAGATGTAGTTTGTCTCATACACACATCATGAGTTTAGCGAAAGACAAGTTTCTTTGAGGTAGGATACGGATGCTTAGGAAGGCTAGAGCTTTTTCCAGCTCATCATGTGATAGATCAGAAACATTACCATACTATCATTAGCGTGCAACAATAGTTGAAAGAAATAAAAGGGGCCTGTAATGCTTCGAAATAATAACAGACTCGTGATCATCTATTGTCGCTGGGTGACATCAAAACGCATGATTAAAATCACGTATACTGAAATAGTTACGTACGCGGAATCGGTAAACATACAATTCGTGTTCATATTTTGTCAAGGTGGTTAAGTCATTGACATAAAGTCATTGGTGAATGATTCCGTGGATTTATGCCAATACTAGTGACAGCATGCAATCTTCTCGCTGTCGATCCTATATTCTGCTCTCTTCTGCCGACATTCCTGGGCTCTTGGTAACGCTGCAACTGTACAGCGGGCAAACTGAAGCTAGACTGCTGAAACTGGGACTAGGACCAGCTGCAATAGGTGTTTAGATGAGTGGTTCCGAGATGAGTGGTTCCGAACCGCCGGTTCGCGGCAAGTTTACTGACCGTCCACCAGATACATTCGAATTTCATGTCTTAATTCCGAAATGAAAGAACTTGGGCGCATTTCCATTAATTAGATTAGAGAAATAAAATCAAACTTTACATTTATTTAGAAGTGTGAAACGTATTTTTGTATGGTGTCATAATATAAATTGTATGGTCTACTCGGCATATGGTGCAACTGCTATAAAAAACTGTTTAAAAGTAGCCTATACAGAGCGTTTATAGACAAGTTATGTGAAAGATAGGGACGACTTTTTGAACAAACTTCGTTAAATTCCGACGATGACATTCAGTAAAACTTGGTAATATAATAGAGGCTGTAGTAAATTGCAAAGTCGCAATTCCTTCAATTGATACCGAACAGTCACAAATCACAATGCACAATCAGTCTAGCTAGGCCAGTGATTCCCAACCGCGGCTCTCAGAGAAGCATGCGGCTCCAAGGTAGCCTTCTTGCGGCTCTGATTGACCTCTAAATATGCCACAAAATATAATAGGCGACATTTGGTGTTTGTTTCTATGAATATTGAATAGGTACAGTAAATGTCTGTATATGAATGGTAAAATGAGGGATATAGTTATGTTTAAAACCGTCCAAGGCCGCTTCCGAAACTGGGAAAGAGAATTCTTGCAGATTATCGTCGAACGCATGGATGATTATTGATTACCCGTCAGACAAGGATATATCTCGAGTTCTGCTGGTCACCGACCTTTATATATCGTCTCTGTGAAAAGTAAATTTTGACACAATTTTACTAACATCAAAATAACGGCTCATAGTCAAGTATAATTTGTAATAAGTCCAATATTACTCGACATATAATCCCTCGCAAACGTGTGCATTAATTGCTGGAATGTATATGAAGACCGAAGAACTATCATATAGCGGTGTTGTAGCGATGATATGTGCTATGTTCTTGATCTGGTTTGAACAATAACTCAATACGACTAGGTTGCAATGTGAAAAAATCAGTATATTAACAGCAGTATGACTTTAAGACAGGCGACACGATCCAGAGTTCAGTTAAACGAAAGACCAGAGAACAGAAGACAAAGGGTATAAATACAAGCACGACACACGAGGAAATAATGATTGGCGGTAATTACTAGTCCTATAGAAAGAAAGAGTTGTACGACACTAAAACGTAAATGCACAAACATAACAGTCCTCCCCTGTAAGTTGAGAGGTTGCCCACATTTACGTAGGTCTATAGAAATCGGTGGGATTCCTATTCCTAAGAGGATAACGTCTACCCGACGTACGGGCGGGATTAGCTGCAGGACGTTGTGCCCTATTCCTAACCAATGGCTGCTCAACTTGAGGTTGCTGAGGTTGAACAACTTCCAGTATGGCTGTATTACTGCCAGCTGAAATCAAGCGTGGTTGGAGTTGGTTTTTGTGCCTCCTACAATACCCATGATCTGTTTTTACAATGTACACCACGCGGCCCATTATTTCCGTCACCACGCCAGCAACCCACTTTGGTCCGCGTCGGTAGCTACGAGCGTAAACCGAGGAACCAATCTCAAATGAGCGACTGATTGTCTAGGCGTAACAGGTTTCGATTTGTCGAAGGGCGAGCACAAACTTAACAAATTGCGCGGCTGCCGACCGTGTAAAATCTCAGCAGGCGTTTTCCAGTCTATGCCCGGGTGCGGTGCACATCGGTACGTAGCGAGAAGTGTTTGGAGCGCAAAGTTGAGATCTTTTCCCCCGTCGCAATTTTTTATTAGTCCAGCTTTTAAAGTCTGGACGAAACGCTCCGCTTCCCCGTTCGAGGCAGGGTGAAAAGACGGTGATACGATGTGGCTGATTGCCAAATTAGAACAAAACGTATCGAATTCATTCGATGTGAATTGCGGCCCGCCATC
>ATSW01014614.1:0-16258 GCA_000444245.1 Botryllus schlosseri | reverse complement strand
AACTAGAACTAGAACTACGCAATTTTCAAAATCCGCAACTACAACTAGAACTAGAACTACTCAAAAAACTGTTAGTTAGTTGACCGTCAATGTCTGCTAGTAAGGCTCGTTCACAAGCGTTCGTCAGCCTTACAACAGTTCGCATACCGAACACGAACGCGAACCTCCAGCTCGCACCATCCCTATCACAAACACACGACATCGTAATATCAGACGATATTTGAGCGATACGCTTGTGCATAGAAAATAGACAGGGTAATTGCGAATTGTTTTTAAGGTATATGATTCGGTCGTAAGCGAGAGGAAATAGGACATTGTCCCTTCCAAAACCAACATATAGCCCAATATAACACAGACAGCAAAAGAGCGCTCACAATTTTTCCGACGGCATTCTGAATTTAACAGTGTAACGCATGTCCTCCGCGGCAACGTCTGCAGTGGGCCAGCTAAGTATGTCATTATACATGATCGTTGAAAGGTGAACGGTGTGTGTTTCCAATCCTAAATGAAATATAATTCATAAGACGAAGGACTTTACGCGAAGATAGGTAACTCCGTAAGCTCCATATGATGGAATGGAAATCCTGATTATACAATGCAATGTACAGTACATAGTACTATAGGCCTACTCACCGTCGACATTATCGATTTCAAAACACGCAGAACTGGTTAAGACGGCGTGGTTGATCAGTAGTAGTATCATTGCCACAATCGTCGGTAGTGAAGCGAGTTTTCCACCCAAGTTGGGTAATATTCCCTTCAGCATTCTTTGGTCTTGTTATAGTTTGCAATATATTGCTAGACTTCCTGCATTTCTAAAGACGAGAAATTTGAGTTAAATCATGTCTCCCGAAATATGGTAGTCGTGTAGTGGGAGATGAGTTTTTCGAGTATTTAAATCATAGGCTCCTTGTCAATAAGAGTTAATTTATCATCGTGAATTATACGTTTATTACTATTTCCCGCTGTGGAAGGCTGTAAAGTGTAAACCTTGCTTGGTCAATGGTAGTATCGCAGCATACAAATATGTAGTGAAATCTTGCTCAATCCACAGTATTGTCGCAAATTGCAATGAAATAGGTATCCTCGAAAAAATACTAGATAATCTTAAATATGATGTAGCACTCGCATTATTCTCTATGATCATATAAAATGTACACATATTTGAAATTTCCACATCATTTATATGGTGGTAACGTCATAATGAGCGATACTGGACTCAAAACCTAATATTCGTTTCAGAACCAAATCACCTAGGTACACTCTAGGCTCATCCTCACCCTCTCATGCGTGTAAGCGGTGTCTTGTAAAAGCCTAGAAGTGGGCCGGGCTATACAAGTCGCCAAGTCGGCAGCTACGGAATAAAAATGAAAAATATTGGTCTGGTGTATATGACCATAGTAGTCGACGAACGCCATGAATACCTCAAAACAAACAAACCTTGGTACACGATTTTGCCTGGCCCGACTTGCAATATTTTACTGGCGCATCTCCGATCACAAGCCTACCGGTTCTTCGCGTTAGGATACAAGAGCGAATCATTACTCTTCGTCACGTTGGACGACTTTCTCAAACACAGGCGAATGTTAGTTTCAGTTGTTCTCATTTAATTTAGTTACCCATAGGGCCATAGAGCAATTCCTTTTCCGCGAAAATAATCAACGTCTGCGACGCCGTATAAGTTCAGAGGAAAACCGGACAATACCAACACTAGTCTCATGTATAGCAGCGCTCAACAACGTAATACCACCCGTTCTTTACACACATGCCGTATATGTCACAGGATAATAACTTGATACCATCACTACCTAAACGTTTGTGCTTTCGATGCGGCCAGAGTAATAGATGTCGGATTATGGGATAAGGAAGCTCGTAGCTTTACCAGCTCCCATTGCTCTTTTCCGGTGTGTAATGGAAACCTTGAGGTCTAATCAGCTCGCGGCATCCTGGACCAGATTTGATGAGGCTGTTGATTTTTGACAGCTCGTTTATCGGCTTGGTCGTGACAACACTGTGCTCATCAACCGCGTTCGAGCGAGCGAAGTTGCAAAGCTCTTTTGCAGAGCCATATTTCAGCACGAAGACCTTTCTTTGGATGATGCAATGTTGCAAAATATATGCAGCAATAATTGCGTCATAATATCGTTGTTTACCCCGCAACTTATAGTCCTATAGCTATATGTTCGCGGTACGCATTTGGACAATCGTGGTCACTCCATTTCAAGTCCGAACCATAGTTTATACGTGAAGTCACGATAACTGTATCGATGTTAAGTGAACTTCGGTAGGGTAATAATTTTCCAACGAAACTGAATTTCCCGTCATGTACACAAGTTGTGCTGTATTAAAGCGATTTTCTTCCGCTGCGAATGTCCATTAAATTATGGCATTTTAATGACATAGGACCGTACTTCAGCGACGCCTACGCCTAAGGGTCAGGATGTACCTAGACTAATACGGTAAGTACTCTCTGTGCGTTTATGTATCAACTGAATGCATCTTATTAGCGCCATTCCGAGTTAGTCGCAAGTGAGTGCGAATCGAACCCAATAACTAGTATTCTTCCACTTCCCGATCAGTATGACATCAATCAACGATATTAAACCGAATCTATAATGATAATAAGTTGTAAAGATATTTCCGGTACACCTGATTTCAATGAGATTTCTTCCGTACCCTACACACTTCCTAACTGAAATAGCCCTGATCTGACATGGGAAAGAACCGTATAGCGGGAAGTATACTTTTTTATTTCAGTCCCATCGTATAAACTCTCTGAATAACAAAATCCTCTTCCGAGCCTCTTGGGGTAGATGTAGCGCAGTTTTCCCGTGCGATATATACGGTCTTTTCGAGTCTGGTTATGATTTTGAAAGTATCTGGTATACAGTCGAGTCCCAAAATCACGCAGCCTCTTAAAATATAAGGGACGGTGCGTGGGTGAGGCAGAAAGTTGCAGACATATGACCAGACAGCTCATGCAGCATATAGACTTTAAAATGAACGTCTGATCACACTAATTAAATCGTACATTGCTATAGATTTATGCTATATTCCGATTAAATACCCAATTTGTAATCCGCGATGCCATGTACTATACTTTACAATAAGATCGTGTTTCGGAGTCGTATTGCTTCCGTATATGTTTTAGTGTCGCGCTCCCTCGTCATAAAAACTCCCTTATCGCAAATGTTGTTCAATGTTCATGCGCGATCATTTGAATAACACCACAGACGCGTGCTTTATCTGATCACGACAACGCGCGACATCTTTCGCCTCGGCGCAATTATGAATAATTGAATGCACGCTAATATCAGTCATCATCGCCTTGCCAAGGTGGACGTGACCAAATAAGACAGCGGCGCCTCTGACTGACTTGTTTTTCAATCACTGCCCTGGCTAGATTCGTCGCTAATAACGTGTGGCGAATGCGATGAGGAATCATGCTTTGCAAATGCGAGTGCAAAGCAGCCGAATATCTTCTGCTTCCTGATCGATGATTGCAATCGTATTCTGGTTTTGTTTTACCGCTTTCAACGCGCATGATGCGCATAGATAATATCGGCAAAAGTAAAAACGTTCCAATGACGCGGGCCGACGGCGTATTGCGATTTTCTCGGGCGCAAAAGTGAGAGTTTTAGGAGGGAAACGTGAATTTTCAACTCTCAGTGAAGGTAGTCGAATAGTGAGAGTCTGTTTTCCAAGCATAAAACTTTACTTTCTTTACCTCAAGAGCAATTTTCCCTCTAATGCACACGTTTTTCTGTCCGCGGCGACTTTAAAAGCGGCGCGCAGCTTAGAGGGAACAGTGCTCGAGAGTCACATTTATCTACGAGAATGTTGTTTCAATACTGCATATCCACCGTTAGATCCTTGAAACCTTGACTACCCAAAGTTTAGCATCGAACAACAAGGCTATATACTAATATACCAATATTCATTATTCCCTCAAGTAGTGATCGACCATCACAATGGCAGGGATATCCCTGCACAAACTGCTACGAAAAAGTCACGGTCCGGATATACAATAATATTTTGGATGATATTAACCGCCATCATTTTTCTTATGGCCACAAAAATACACATTATTTGAACCCTTTAAATTACAGTGGTTCCCAACCTTTTTGGATGTCGGAGCCGCATTTCAAACTTCAGAGTACCCATAAAGCCGCATGAAAACATGCGAGTATAGCTATACTTAACACGAGAGTAGCCTACCTCTGGATCTCTCCATCCAGCAAATTTAAAGCATATATTCTTCTATAGATTCTATATCGGTTATTTTAGCATTGATAGACGCAGATTGGCAAGTGCTATACATAGAAGCAAACTGAAAATCCATACGATTACTACAACATACTATTATGTCGTGATGTGATAGCTCTTCCCACATCCAGCACTTAATACACAAGTTTGCGGGGATTATACGCTGAGTAATATTGGACTTATTGCAATGAACTGTTATTTCTGATGTTAGTAAAATTGTGTAGAAATTGACTCTTCACCATATATAAAGGTCTGTGACCAGCAGAACTAAAGATGTCTCCTATGAGAGCCGCGGTTGGAATCACTGCAAAACGATATTACTGATATGACGTCATCATACGTAGTGCTTGAATACTCTACTCGAAATCGAATCATCCAGATACTCGGAGCTACTACCTTTTAATTCTGGATATTTAAAATTTAATTATGGTTATTTCTCACCTAAGGGTACTTATTGATGATAATACACGAAATGTCTGCGTCTCTCTTATGGCGTTCATAACGCCATGTCACAACTCACAACCATTCACAATCGGTCATGGAGCAATCCACGATTAATACGAGTTGATTACATGGAATCCAATGGCTTCCAGTGAAATGGATTGCGTAGATAAAGTACTGACAATATGCAATAGGCCTTCCGTATATTTCGGATGCGCTGCAACGCGTGTATTTTGTTACTGTGACCAACTGTGGATATGAAAATTGAACTTTTACTCGAACGCGCACATGCGGAAGCATATATCACACTGGAACACGGCGTTTATTTGACACTGAAATAGACACCGAGATCTGCGACAAGCGGTTTCGCAGTATGAACAGTGAACACGTTCAGTCCACTCAGCAACGTTACCAAATCTGGTGTCATATTCAGTATTTTTGTCTGTTCGCAGGCTGGAAGACTGAAGTGCAGATGCACCCCGATTCAATACACTGCACCGTGCTCCCCTCCCACGTTGACAGCTGCGATAAGTGGTTGAGTGACTTGGGAAATGTAGTCTCTGATTTGAAGGTTAGCAACTAATTCTATGCGCAGACACGTATTTTTCCTATCACCATTTTCCTATACTAGTCCTTTCAGCCATTCGTTAATTGGATTGATTTAGTTACGTTACGTAATTTCTTGGCAAAGCCTGTCAAAGTCAGTTCCATGACTGTGCGTGAAAGATGTGGAAAAGTATTGACTATAGCATTACTCTTCGGCGCCAATCAAAATATAGTCCAGTACGCTACAGTAGGAAATCAGACCACATCCAATTCAATAAGTTTGGGACGATATCCTATCCACATAGTCGTGGTTTTCGTTGCGAACAGCAATACAGTAGATACTCATAAACACGCTGCCGGAACAGATTTAGCAGCTATTCGAGATTGATGCCATGTGGTAATGCGGTCAACTTGTAGGAATGATTCGAGTTGGCCTAGCCAATTTCGGTTTGTTACAAGTATGTGAATTTGCGGTTAACGCCCTGGTGTACTTTTGTTCAGGCTAATCCTGTTACGGAAAAGAACGGCGTAGCGGCGATGTACGGGATGCTGGGCTACGTGCCGGAGAACGCTATTATTGACGATTTTCTCATAGATCTGTTCAGCGATATTTACAGATCATAAATATCAAACCCGCTTTTCTCGATCGTCTGTGACGCAGTGAATATTGTCAACGTCACATTGCAGCCCCGTTTGAAATGTGTTTGTGGGCTTTTCGCATACGTAATTTGATGAATCATGTGGTCCATGTTCATATGACAATTTTGTACAATTTCCATTCTCTTTACAACTAATACAAGCTCTCGCCATAGTGGTAGCCGGGATGAATATTTTGGAAGGACGCATGGAAATATGTGAGTGTAAAAGTTTTTAACAATGGCGTAACGTCACCTTTATATCGTGACGAAGTGAATCCACAAGTCGAAAATCCAAAGACAGGGGCGCATTTCGCCATCAAGGCTACGCCTATGGCCCTCGGATCTTTATTTATTCTGCTTTGTGTTATGAAGTTCAATGATACGGTAAAGTACGGTGGTCTTCGAATATTAAACATTATCGCGACCGAATATCATTTCACATTAGAAGTATTTTGTCCAGCGTGTGTCATGTGTCGAAACTAATGCGAACATCACTGTCAATGCGTCGTGTGCTCCATTCTCGGATGATACCGCCTGGGCCAACAGCCTGCAATTACGCCGCGATTATTCGTTTTTATTGAGTGTGTCAATGTTAGACATAGAATGCCAATGTCAAAACTGCTCACCAATCACTCCGTGCTGTTAATGTAGTAAACAGAAGTAACTCGAACGAGTATATTCCATGTCTAATTCGATGTGGTTGTCTAGGAAGTAGGAACATCGACAATGTGCATTGTGCATTACACATAGCCGCGGTATCCTGAGCTCTTATATATATGATGATGAAATTATTGTCCCGTGTAAAATATAAATATCATATGTCATCTTCATATCTGGCTTTGATCAAAACGGGGCCCAGTGTATTCGGGCTGGCTTGGGCAGCAATTTGTAAAGGAACTGCTTGGTTAGTGTGTATTGCAGTTTAGTGTGAAGATATGGCACAGTTGGGCTGATTTGTCCCAGCCGAATCGCATAGTGTTTTAGGAGTATATAGAAGATAGTGTGATGATCGTTGCGTACGCATCACCATACTCTAACACTGTAAACAAATCTCTGCGGGTGCTAATAAAAATAATATTTTGACATTTAAATATGCCCTGTGAGCCTCGCACGTGCGTACATACACTAATGCGATCTAATAGGACAAGAAAATCGATACCGTTTCGCCAAATTTCGTTAGCCCCTGACTTCTCCAATGATTAATATGCACGTGGATTGTACGCACATTTTTTCTGCTTCAATAAATACGCATTTACCGCAAAGTTAATTGAACGACCTGCAGGGACTTCATTGCACTGACGGGTTATTGATGCATTGTGAATATCATAGATGCAGGGAACGTACACGATTATGATTTGATCTGTGACGCAACAGAGCCATTCGATGGTGACGTCAATATGTCTGCAAAGTGAAATTGGACGGTTAAGTGTGGTTTGGTCTCTGGCCATACTTCATTTCATACATTCGATCATGATTAATACGGAATTCAAGCGAGGTTAGTAACAATTTCTGAAAGTACATTCTCATGGCCAGGAACGTCATAACAAAATTGAAGCTGGTGTAGGTGTTATTGGTGAGACGGGAAATTCGAAATCAAAGTGCAAATATACATATTACATATATGTTGTATACGTATGTGTGTTCTAATATTGTACATATATTATACATAATTTATAAGTGCCAGTCGGATCATAAAACAGCGCAAATGTTCCACAACACGTGCCAGTCGCACTGTCAAAATTTTCCAGGCTCATTCGAAGCAATCGATAGGACTCTTGCGATAAGTTATGAATGCTTACTAGTCAGTATTCTGAAGATGAAAACCCACAGGACGTCGCCCTGCCTTTGGTCCTGTGATAAACTGCGAGATGTTAACATCTATGCAATTGCAGCGAATCAGTGCAATTTTCACTCCTCCGTTTTATTCAATGCTTCACACGCACGCTAATTCGAGACTCATTTGACTTCCAGAGAGAAGTGATTTTCCATCTTCATTCGACCACATCAAAACGTATTTTGACTGTACGGACGGACGCCTTTTTCTTCGGCAGAGACAGCTGGATTCCGTAATTTCCAGACATATCAGAAATTCAATAAAATAATAAATAAAATCAAAGTGATATCGACTACAGAACAGTGGTTCCCAACAGTGGCATAGAAGCCGCTTGGCGATTTTGTCTCTTCGCCATGGCCGACAAAATGAGGCTGAACAGTGCACACAGCACGGAGAGACGGCTAATCACAACCAACCATGGCCTACTACTGTCTTTAGTAGGCCCTGGACCAACGCTTTTGAAAGCACGTATGACGACGAGGTGGTTTTATTTTAGTTATCTGTGGAAATTGACAGATTTATGAGGCTGGTGCGAAGCAGTGAAACCACATTTGGTCGTAATGTAACAGCGTTTGATGTTTTACAGTGGGTATAGCTAAATCACACACTTGAGTAGACACCATATTTATGCTTGTGTCGGAAACTTTGTCTTGCCATTGGTGTTGTGAGAGAAGTTTCTCAAAGCACAAAATGATAAGTCGTATTTTCGTTCTATCATGAATGATGATGGGCTATCAGCTCTATCGCTTCCTTCTATATGCTCAAAAACTTGATTTTGAAGATACTATCGCTGATTTTGCTTCGGCGAAAGATCGAAAATTTCAAGTTTGAGGCGGTTATTGATCTTTTATTTTCCCAATACATTTGTTCTCGATTTTTGTCTTGACTTTTTACCGTAACGCTGAGATAGCGAGGCTTCTTTCTCGAGCAATATAGAATTTCTGAGACGCGGCATATTATTTGTAATTGCTTTTGAAAAGATTGTTTGAACATGAACTTATTTTAAAATTTTCTGCAGTCTACTTAGGGCGACATTTCTAACGAAAGCCAGGGACGGCAGCATATGCTCATACAGCACTAGTTCCCAACAACCTTATTTCCGCCAATGTCTGCTCGTTTTATAAATTCTATAGCAAACATCGAAAGCAATATCTTTGTCAAATTGTATTAAAAATTTTCTAAATTATGAAATGTTGTAATCGAGAATATTCCAGCAATAACTTCAAGCGATAAGCTATTGTACCCGCACATAGTAGATCTAACAGCCTGCTGAAATTGTCGTTTTAATAAATAAGCCAAGTGTCAGTCTGTACGAGTGCAATAGTCACGGTAGGATACCACTTTAGTAATCCTCTGTCTACGCCAGTATAGTCCTCAACCTTTTAGACCTTGCGGCACTAGCTCAAAGTGAAAAATAGTTCGCGACACGCTATAGCACTTCGAGTACTCTGACCTCGAGTTCGCACCTTCCCAAATGCTATTATACGTGGACGAGTTGGCGTTCCACCACCATTGACTGTGCATGTTGCCTCTAGCCTACCTCGCTGCATTCACAGTGTCGATACCAAAAATTCCCAGAAATAGGCTCGATCAAGGACGAATTCAAGGAAGATAATGTAAAAGAGTGACTAAGCCTAAAAAAGAAAGATATTTATCGAGCACTGATACAGCGGGCAGTCGGCTGAGAGGGTTTGCAGATTGAGTGACCGTACTTGGTCGTTTCGACACCCTCACCCTTTATTTAAATATATTGTACTGTACACAGTACGTTATGTGTACTGAGCGGGTAAAAGTATTAGAATAATCGACAATTCCACAGAAATAATTTGGATTTCCTAATTTTTGTTATACGGCGACTTCATTTATATACCACATTTTCTCGCGGCAACACTGAGCAGTCCGAGCGGAACACGGGTTGAGAACCGCTGGTCTACGCAATGCAATTGTAATGGAGAGAATTCCTTTGCTGAGCTCTTCAATACAAATATCCCTAACGATAGGGTTTTGATCAATCTGCCTCACTAATTGTAAAATATCAGGCCAGGCAATTGCCTGATTTTGAGCATTCGTCATTCTGACACAAATTCTCCACGAATATCGAACAATTATGTTCTGAATTTAGCGCCTATTTATGTATATCAAAGTGTTCTATATATCACGAGGTAATATTTGCAATATCCCACTCCTCCTGCCGTGCTATATGGTTATGGTATTGGCAGTACGTGTCGCACTCAATATTTTAATACTACATTCAAATTTTAGAATTACCTAATCAGTAATCATATGTCATGAACGAAATAGGCTAATGAACGTTTAGTAAGTAAGTCATTGTAATTGCAAAAAATCCTTCAATATTACGTGTAAAACGTTCACATTGCACCGATTCAAATAACATTTGCATCTGCCGGCGGCTTTGCAGAAATGTCCAACCTTTGGTCTGCGCGGTACTTTTCGAAATGATTAATAATATCAAATTATTCGCCTATAGGAAAGTTACGGCGAACTTACATTCCGAGAATTCGGCATTTATTCTTTATTTAATACCCTATAATAGATAAGTCGAACACACTCTTGGGCAGGTGCACAGATGTTTACAATATTCCATTTCAACACAATGCGCATTGTTTGCACATCAAATTGTCTAAATCATGGCCGGATCCGGCCCGCGACGGCATTTTGTCCGGCCCGCGGGCAACTTCCCGTCTTGCATGATAATGTGACCCGCGGCCGATCAGTCTGCCGAGATTCCCCACTACTTGCTTACTATGTCATATATTAGGGACTGTATGTTAATATATTCGTGGGTGCGCACTGCGTGCGAGAGTGGAGCTTGCGGGTAAGTTCGTCGAAGCGAGAAATTTTGCATTGTCAGCATTTACTATGTACTTAACCCCAATGTTGTTCGTGGTAATCATGAAGTTTGTTGACTGCAATGGTCATTTACACCATACCGATATATCTTATTTTTGATTCCGTAACCGCCAACTAGTAGCACGGCACATGTCCAGGCTTTTGTGAGACACCGCTTAATGGTTATACCGGTGAGATGGCGAGGAGGAGCCTAGATAAACCTCCAACACTTAGGTAGCAATTCTAGAGTCAGACTCGAACCCACAACATATTGGGTTTTATAGCTGTGGATTATACCACTGCACTATTTCGCCACCTACTCGACACTAATGGATTGATATCTTGGTAAATTTGGCGTACCGGACTTATCGAACATCTTGAAATCTTAATCAAGGATCGCACCTTGTGTTGATTGATCAGAGAGAAGCAGACATGGCGGTGCATGTATGACAGTGGTTCGCAAGCTTGGGGGCGTGAAAGCGTCTCAATGGGGCGCGAAGTCACATTTAACTGAAATTTTTTTAGCGCTGCGCTCGATTTACCTCAAGCTCATGGTGTTTGCTGTACGTATCTGTTGTCCGAATTTCATATTTGAGAATTCGCTCATCAATAGCCATAACCTTTAATGTCATCAAACTATCCGTTGGGATGACTAGCATTCTGATTCACCTCTTTAACATTTGTGATATCACGATAAGGGAGGGGGGGCGGAAGTTCTCACGATCAAAAAGGGGTGCGTGATCACAGAAGTTTGAGAACCACATGACAATGCTGTTCTCAAATCCACATTCTCTTCGACATTATCGGTGTGAAATTGATTTGAAATTACATTTCTTCGTTAAAATACTATCATTAAACACGATTTATTCCACATGTATAATGTAGGCCTATTTGTGAATAAATTTGCAAATAATGTATCGATTCAGCAATCCGGCCCGCCAAGTACTTAATTTTCCTATATCCGGCCCGCCGTCTAGAGAAGTTGCCCGCCCCTGGTCTATACATGGTTACGTCCACATTCTTTCCATGCAACCATATTCGTGCTGCAGTCATCAGTCGGTAATATTTCCTGCTTTCTTACTTCGTTGGGGTATGAGAGACTTCCGCAAAACCCATTTTGCAGTGAAATCTCTTCTGCGTGCAGGATTGTAACCAATTCATACAAGGTTCCGATAAATTGTTAATTTATATAGCCTAGTATTGACTCGAGTCAAGTCGAGTCATGTTCAATTCACAACCGAGTCAAGTCCGAGTCCCAGTTAAGGTGCAAAGGGTGAAGTTCAATTTATAGCTATAGTGCTGAGACTCGAGTTCAAGTCATTGTGTTTGTGTTCATTGTTCAGTTTCGAGATCACGTCCTGTTCCATCCGCGTGAAATCGAATGCCTCGCATTCATAATATGGTCATTCTCCGCACTTCTAACAGTTCTGTTCCTATTTACAAATACCAGTACTGATAGACGGAATACCAATATTGTTATAGCCGACTTTTCTTCGAATTTTCAATGAAATGCCCATGGCCATCCGAGTTTCGAGTCATATGACTTGGTTGAATCGTGGGCAATGACTCGAGTACGTATCAAGTCAGTAAACAAATTTACTGACGTCGAGTCACCAGAATTTGCCGACTACACGTAGCCTACACACTACACACTGCACACTACAATATGTCTAAAATACTTGAATATGTGACTGGCGATACTGAACTTGAGTACTGCTTTGAGAACTACACCAACATGTGCCAAAATCGATTAGGTCAGCAAACCAACCTATCGATCGTTCTGCGCTTGTTCGTCGGTGTAGGGAATCGACGCTATAACCCGGTCACCGTGTTTAATTCAGCAATCGGTCATCATCTTATGAACTATCCGGTCTGTGCCAGCCATTACCTTCACTGTGATTGCTAAATGTATATCTGCCTTTCATCTGCCTGTGTTGGAGACTATCATAAAATTGACCGATCCTGATTTATGCCGGTAGAAGGAGTTTCTATACAATCGTGAAATTTTCCATTAATATACAACGCTATTGGTCTGTGTAATGCAGTGGTTCCCAAACTTTTTTGAGCTACCTCCCCCCTGGACAACGAATAAAGTACCAGCTCCCCCACCCCCACCACATCTAAATGATAATGATGTCGTCGTCATCATCATCATCATTATAATGGGTTTGATATTTTATAAGAACATTCTGAAATCTCCGCGTCCAGCTATTGTGAAGTTTCTTCTGTGAGTCAAAAGATTTGTTACGGCACTGAAAGCTAGTTCTAATAGATATTAGCCGGGAGTAATAATGAGGAAAAATTTAACCTGACTCCAGGGAGAGTATTTCTATATGATTCAATTGTGTCTCCAGAACGATTGATAGTAAGAGATATTGAACTTTGGTGTGAGCGCAAAATTGTTCTGCAATGTAGACGGTACGGATGGTGTGAACGTGAGGTTCACGTTCGCGTTCTGTGTGTGCGTACGGGGTCAATGTTGACTTCATATGTTCATTGTATCATAAAAACCAAATTCGTGCGATTGGGGTGTTGGCTACTGCTATATAACTTGTTAATGGGGTGATATCGGTAGCGAGTATGGAAAAATGTTTTACACTCTGCTCAATATCAACGTAGCAATACTCAGTTGCCGAATACATAGCCCGGGTCTGGCCTAGACCGTTAGGACGTAAGCTTGTATGGGTACATAAAACACCACGCCTGTTATTGTGCCGTCAACTCTTGATGAGAGGCACACGAAAAGTCTTCAAGTTATTAAGTTCTTTACTGCAATGAATGTAGTTCTGAAAGCAATACTTATGTTCAAAATATCCAGTGACATCCCTCTCTCCCTACAAGAGGCCAAAATAATTATCAAAGAACTGACTCACGAAAGATGGAAAAACGAATGATTCCGAAAATATCTACAAGCGAATTCACGCCGCACATGATATCTCGCAGCCACTGGGACTATCAAGAAGGGAAACAGCAATCTTGTTACAGCTTCAGACTGGGCATTGCAAACTCAACGGGCACTTACATAGAATTGGACGTCACGACGATGGCCTTTGTGCAACATGCATGTGGCGTTATAGAGACGGTTGGGCTTTTCTTGCTTGAGTAAATATAAAGTGAGTCAATTCTACTTCTACTTCAAGTAGTTTTAGGTTGCTTATGGAAGAAGTACTTCTACTCGAACTTGAGTAGATTTTTTTCGTCGCTACTTCTACTTCCACTTGAGTAGCTTTCGTGACTACTTTGACCATCTCTGGCGAGATCACGAAGTTCGGACAGTCATATGGAAAACTGGCTTTACATGGCTTCATCATCCATCCCTTTCAATATTGTCAAACTTGTCGTCAGAGGAAAACAGTACCAAACTGAAACGTCGACGCGGGTTGAAACTTTGCCGACTTTACCCTCAAGTGATATGTTTGTTCTTCTTGTCAATGCAAAAGAGGATAATACACATTGTAAGATTGGAATATTGGCGTGAGGGTTTTAATTAGAAGTTACAAGATGGCTATTTCTAATATTACAAATTAGAAAAAAACTCAAGTGACTCGCGCGATCACTCTTACGCCAAATGTAACCCTTCAATCAACGGGATTGACTACTGATGTATAGAGAGTAGACTGTAGATTGTAGAAGTAGAGTGAACTGTACATGGGCATATAATACCATTGTCATACGATGGGGCATTCAATTCTACCTTGACGGACTCGATCGGATCGGTCTTATTGCTGACATTATCATGGCGCGGTCGCTGTATCTTCGATCAGCGCGTGATGTGGGGCATATAGTTTGACTGTCATTAACTTCCATGACCTTACAGCGTAAAGCTCGCGGGTTCGCGTTGGTAAGACAAGCTGCAGAATGTTCAGATCGTGATGTATTCAGTATTTTCATCAACGTCACGGGAAATACTCGTCGTAATAGCGGAGTTGAAACAGAAGATAGTATCGCAGTTAGGGACTTCATCTTCACTCGGAGAATTTCGGGCGTCTGGCTGAATTTCGGTGACATCAGCGGTGAGTGCTTCTAAAATTTTAGGAGTATGATGTATATCTCTGACCACGACCCCTAATCGTACAGGCCAAATTTTCATGCAGACGTATACTATTATAATCATAATTTAGAAGATGAATTAGGCCACATATACAAATTTTCAAGCAGACGTATACTATTATAATCATAATTTAGAAGATGAATTTATCTATTCTTCTCATTTAGATTTGGGGCTCATTTTCAAAGTATACATGCAGCCTGCGGACACCGTAAATACGAATTGACCTCTGCAATTGCAACACAGACAGGGACGTCAACATGTGATAACTTGCGATGTGACAGCATGATATAGACCACCAATCCTTAGTCGATATTCTTATTTTCGGTACCGTTACTTTCTCCCGTTAACATAGCAGCAGTTGATGACACAACCTCGCCCTGGTTCTCTTCTATTACATCAAATGCTTCGAACGATTCCATGATGGAGTTTTCGCAACTGCTGGCGCACTCTTCGTGATCTATTATGTGGGCCTGTTGCGTAGAGCACAATAATAGTCTTTAATTCAAGGTTGCGTACAGCGGAAATTACAGAATTGCGCCACGAGAGGCATGCATAATTGCACATCTTCTATTCATAATTCACAATTGGTTGTGCGACTAACAGGGTTAGTATGATACAAATATATGAACACTGGGAAATTATTACTTGGATTTGTGACATGTGGCAGTTGTATGATTTCTTGTTAGCCCGGAGTGTAGCATTGGATACGTGGTATATTTTTTTTATTTACACTTTACGTATCATATAACTGCACGAACTACATTCACATATGTGCCATATTCTAACATACGTTTGCTAATTTATTGTTTTATTTGAAAAAGAAAAACAATTACGCATATCATACATAGGCTATTATACATATGAATGCATTTGCACTTGTAGCGGGAAGGGAGTTTTGACTAATAAATCGGTTTCTAGCCTATACTATTAATTAAAGATCATCCTTAAACACCGAAAATCCAAATCCAAGTTGACGCATATTGTAATCGTTATAGCTAATTAGTTCTATACGCAGCATCACTATTATGTCACCATCTATCGTAATATAGTTTCCTGGATAATAATGATGGCACAAAATGTAGCAGGGAGGATAAATAAATCTGTTACATTTCCAAGGATGCTGCAGGCACTGCGTAGATCTGAATGCGCCCGGTTTACTTACAACGGCTTCCGGTAATATTGGCTTTTCTCCGAAGGCGTTACGCACATTCTCCCAAATTCTTCTCGTGATAAAAGCAGCTACTATGGCCACAAATATGCCAATGGTCACTACAATGGAAATCACAACATTCCGGTGCCCCGATTTCTCCGGGATAGCGGCCGCTTGCTTAGTGAGTTCTGCTGTCGAAATATTTGAACAGATTTCTTGCGACCAAGCCGATGTGATATGCACTGTTTCATCGTAGCCGATTTCATCTACGAATAGTCTCACTCTTGCGCAGAGCCATGGCCACGATATCTAAATATAGATTTTAAAACTAACAATAAGTTAACAACTAATAAGTGGGGAGAATGTTATTTTGGCTCCTCCTCATCCGTCTGAATCTGAGTGTTATAAATAGATTCAGTTCTAACCGCGATAGAAGTATCCTACATTACAGTGCACTTATAGGGTTGCATTTAAAACAAACA